>MJUU01048825.1:167503-178292 GCA_002080025.1 Modiolus philippinarum
CCCCCCCCCCCCTTTTGCCATAATTTCATTTCATACATCTTTTGAGGCATTCTGATAAAATTTATTCAGTTGGAGTTATTTTGTCACATTCATTAATGGATAAATATTGCTTATGTTAAATATATAAAAAATTTAGAGGAGATCAGTTTTGGGGGCATTTTTTATGCCTCCGCCATTAAGTTTTACCCTTGTCCGTACGTCCAAAAATTTTCATCAAGGATTTCTCAGCTTGTGTATGCAGTAATGATTTGATATTTGGTCTGAAGCTTTAGTATGATGAGTTGTACTGTGTCCCCCCTTTTCAAGTCCGTAACTCATCTACTTCCTGTTTGACGACAACTTTGATTTTTTTCCCATTATAGCCATATATTGAAATTTTTCGTCAAGGATTTCTCAGCTTGTGTATGCAGGAATGATTTGATATTTTGTATGAAGCTTTGGTATAATGAGTTGTACTGAGTCTCCCCTTTTCAGGTCTGTCACTCATCAACTTCCTGTTTGCCGATATCTGTATGGCGGGGGCACCCATGTCCCATGGACACATTTTCTTTTTTGAATCACTTATATTTCAAAAATGACATCAGCAGCAGTTTTTTTTGGCTGAAATAACTTGTTTTTCAATTTTCTAACAAAAAATCACATCTGATTGTAATCCTTGTTATTTTAAAATTGACCAGCGAACATCCTTAAAACTGTTCAAAATTAAAAGTTGTAGCTGCTTGAAATTAAAGAATATACATGTAAATAGAATCCAATTTGTCATTCCAGATCGAGCAAACCTTGAAAACCCAGATAAAGTAGAAGAGATTCAGCTATGGTTGATTGAACAGTTAATGATCTGTTTTAAACTTCATCATGGAAAACGTTCACATGAATACTTCAGAAAACTCATTGACATGTTCATTGAATTCAGAAATATTACGGAGGAATTTCTACTTACTCACAAGAAATGGAAGAACGATCCAGTGATGAGAACACGGATTCCGGCCCTCGGATTCTTCCTGTTTGAAGATGATTAATGATATTTTATTATTAGATTAGAAGTTTTCATAATGATTTTAGTGCATTCACACTTAAAATATCTTCCTACATGACCATAATATAAAAATGCAAGTTATTGCGTGAGTTTGTGTATTGTCGATGTTTTACCTCTCCTTATGTGTTGATGTGTTGCCCAAACTTACCAAAGATATAGCATACTGTACAAGAATTACCTTTCTTTTAAAATATTACAGTTATCCACACCATTCACATTTGACAGTTTATTATAAGGCAATTTTTTACATTCATTTCACTTATCATCCACAGTAGTCTTTTAAGATGGTTCATTACACAATTTGAAATAAATAGGATTTAATAAACCATATCTGAGCTCTAGTATCAGGATTTACCAGACCACGTCACAGTAGGGAAAACCTTACATCATAAAGTCTAAAACGTCATGAAACTATGGTGTTGAAGTACATTCTTAATCACATGGGGCGGACACGTTTGTGACGTAGGGCGGACAAACTGCAAATGGTGAATCTAAAAACCAGAACTCGGATAAGGTCTATTGATTGATTGGTTGATGTTTAATGCCAATTTGAGAAAGATGTGATGTTTTGTGAGAAAATAGTAAAAGAAGTTATTGTAGTGAAAAAAAAAATGATAGGTTGATAATTTCTTTTTGAGAAATATATGATTAAAATATTTGGCGGAAAACTGAACTTTTCTTAATCTTTCAGAGTATCAACACTTGCAATATTTGAGCATGAATGAATGTGACACAATAAATAAAACTGAATGAAATTTTCACAGAATGGTCATAAAGATGTATAAAATGATTTTTTTTTTTTAAAATAAGGAGGTCCATAGGCAAACAATTATAATGGTTTAAGATGGATAAAAGTAGGGGAGTCCAGAATTCTGACAGAAATACCAAAAACCAATAGCAACCCTCTTTAAGATGTATGGCATATTGTGGAAACATTTGACTTTTATTCAAGTGTGTATTCCCTTAAGTTTTAATACTTTGGCACCGTAAGTGTATTTGTTTAATCGTAATTATAGGCACATGCACTTTAACAACCCCTTTTCTTATGAAACACTTGAATTCATAACAGTGAAACATACTTTAACTATTACAAAATACATCTGAATAAAATTTGGATAAACTAGAAGTCTTTATCAAATATGGCAAAGAGTGGTCTCTCTTTAATTATTGTTTACCTACAAAAAATGTTAAGACGTTTTGGAAGTAAAATTTAATACAAGATTGATTTTGATTCAAAATGGTATGGGTAGTGTGTGCTAAAAGAATGTCATCTAACTTTTTGATGCATTTATTACTGGAAAAATCCTTATACAATGTATTTGCCTAATATAAATCATAGTTTATTCATCATTATTTATTTTGTGTCTCACAAAATTTTATAAAGAATTGAAAATCAGTAAGTGTAAATTTTGTCAAATGTATGTATGTAAATTGATGTAGAGATTAATTAGATTAGAAAGATAAATCATGTTTTATTGCAATCATCAACAAATATCTCTAATTTTATAGATCTAATATTGAAGAATATACAGTGTAAAAATGGACAATTTGTTTCATTTTGAATTCCAAATACATAAAACACTACATTAACATGACTTAAATTTATGTTCATTAAACTTATATCTTAGTTATGTTATAGTGTTTAAAATATTTTGTGTGTAGTTTTTGGTTTGTTCAAGGTGAAATGTTTCTTGCTATTGTAGTTAAATGGTACATTAGTAAATACAGACTTGCCCTTTGGATTTTGGTATAAGACTCACCATTTTCAATTCATCTTACACCTTAATGATGGTTGCCCATTTCTTTATGGAGTTATGCATGATTTTATTTGGTCTGCTCTAATATTTTATTGTGGTTCTGTGTATTATAGATGAAATCAGCATTTCTGATTAATAAATAATAGAACAAACTTTTAGATGACAATTTTAGATTTCCTTCTTTTTCAAGATACAGTTTTTGTGCTTAGAATTGCAATATTTGAAAATAAAAATGCCTTCTGTTTTCTAGCTAAACTTTATTTGGTCGGTATTCTATGTGCTTCCAATGCATCCTACATATTCATGTTTTTTCTCAGCTGTGGATTTTTCTAATCAGTCTAATCCTTTTTCTACATTTTACATTACCTTTTCTGGTTGTTGCCCTTTTTTAAAACCTGAAAATGATTCTGGTTGTATCCCATTCTTAAAACTTGAAAATGAATTTTTCCAGTATGATATAGGAATTAAAATGTCTACCAAGGCAATTTTAAAACATTCTCAAATAAATTGTAAATATTATAAGATAACTATATTTACTTGATGATATAAACCTGCTGGAAGAATAATCTCAATTTTTAGTCTTTCTCAATTTCAGCATCTGAAACAAGGTAGAAAGTGTGTCAATTCAAAACTAATGGCCCACAAAAATGAAAATATCGCATATTCCAAAAATGTTATTTGAATGAATGTGAAATGAGAAAACTTTTTCTCTAATGATATGTCAAGTTTAAACCGGTTTTGAACCGTTAGATAAATTTCCTTTATTCAACGTATGTTGAATAAAGCCCCGTGCTATTTCCTGCCAGATCTATTCGGAATACATTTCTCGGTGTTTATCATTGATCATTAGAGAAAAAGATTACACCACTTTATCCCGATTATTACCATATTTTATCCACTCTCGATAGTTAAATTTTAAAATGCTCGGCAAGCTTCGCAATTAAAATTTTAAAATTTAACTATCTCTAGTGGATAAAATATGGTAATGGATGGGATCTTGTGGTGTTATCTAATTTAAATGTTTCAACTCATATTGTAAACCAATGATAATTATTATAAACATATATATCAAAATATCAGCAAACAAGTGTGTATAATACATGTATTGTGATTTTGTTTTTTAATGTTTACATTTGTCTCACATCACCAATTTTGTATATGTACGTACATGTATATGAAATAGTAAGATATTTTTTAAATGATTTTTGAGAATTTTGGTATAATGTATTCATGTTTTGATGCTTAAATTTCAGTAAAGTGTCATTATAATCCCTCATTTCTTCAGCAATCTTGCTAACCACCTAGGTGTTTGTAAAAGTTCTTCCATGAAAACCAGAATACAATAGAGTTTGTTTATAATGAACAGGCTTATAACGAAGTAAAAAAAAGTCAGAAAAATCCCTGGTCCAAATGTTATTAAAACAACATTTTTTGAAGGCTTATAACAATTTCTTTAAAGTCTGTGTTTGTTGTCAAGGAAGACTTAGTTGGGATATGAAAAAAGGATAAAAATTAGATGTTAGGTCTTGATGTGTAGAATACTTAATATTTTTTAGAGGCTTGGGTTTCTTTCATTGTGTTTTTTCGTTAGAAAATTCCCCATTTGAAATAAAAGCCACATAATTTTGTGTTCTTCCCCTTTAAATGTACACCTAGTGACTTTCATGTCATCAGCAACTTAGATCATTTCAACCACTTTGTTAATCAGTCTTTTGGCAGTATATGTAGCATAGCTCTTAACCTTTCATAGCTAGTAGGGAAAAAAGGACGAAATCAAATTTCATCTTATTTTTTTTTTTATTTTACATTAGAATTTAGTTGGAATCGTTTGTTTTTGATTTGACACATCTTAACACTATCCTACATTAAAATATTTATAAGGTATGTCATTACCAGGTTGGTGGTTCAATCTTGATACTGTGGCTTACTCTGCCACTCGAACTGGAGGACTTAACAGCTGAAATACTGCTGAAAGTGGCGTTAAACCCCATACAAAAAACTAAACATTAACATTTTACATGTATTAGAAAAATGAAGGGAGTTTAGTGAGGTTTTACTGTAGAATACAGTGATATTATTATATTGAAACCAGTTCCAATGTTATTGTTTGTTATGAATCTCATCTTGTTGTTTGTTATATTTTTTTTTTGATGAATGCAATGCTATTTTCATGTGAATATTTTTCCTACCGGATACTACCAGATACTAGTGCTAAACCATACTTGTATCCCCATTCTTCATTCCTGCATATACTAAGGTGATTGGCTGTAATAGTAGTATATATAGTACCACAATAACAGGATATTGAGACACAAAATATTTGTATGTATAAAATATATCCAAAATAATTATTCACTTCATTGCTAACACACAGAATTTTACCAAAGTGAGGTTGTTATGATGTTAGTAAGAATGGTATATTTCACACAAAAAAATGTATGTGATATAACACAGTAAAACTTGTCTAAACAGAACCCTGACTAAACTGAAAACCTATCGAATTAAAACTCTAGACTGAAAATCTGTCTACACAAAACATATTGATTTGTACCAATTTCTATATATTTTATATCTAAACCACATCTGTCTAAAACGAAAAATTGTCAGTCATTAGGGGCTCAGGTCAGACAGGTTTTACTGTATGTGTAAGTTATCTAAGAATTCACTTAATTTTGTTGACTATAAATACATATGGACTTTAAGTCTAATTGTCATTTTCTCAACTCATAGCCTGTCAATCACAGTAAATATAATTATTTTTTCATTATATGCTGGAACATGAAATGGAAAGGTATTGTGTGACACCCAGCTCATTGACATGTTTTTCTGCTGGTGTGTAGGTCATCTATATCCCTGGTCTTCAAATTTGGCATGTAAGGGGCTGGTCACAAAACTCTGAATTATTTTGACGTAAAAGTGTCTTTGGGACTATGTCCCTTGAAACTTAAAATTTCATAAAAATGTGGTAGGGCAACATGCAGTACCAATGTTTTTCATATTGAAGGATTTGTTTGTGTTAACCTAGCATTTCATGCCAGTTCCTTAGTGATTGCAAGCCTTACATTGTTTATCTTCCAATATCAAAATTATTATTAGAAAGACACTCAAACGTCCTTTTAAAGGAACAAGTTTAGTTATTTGTTAAGATATGACAGAAACATCTGTGGTCAGACACTGAAGTTATTTTTGGCTTTGTAGCTTTGCACCAGCAAACATGGCTTTGAGTTGTCAGGATAAATATAACTATAGGGTAAAGCAATGAATTTGTTTTCCTGTTCAATAAGTTTGAGTTATTTTCTTCATGACTTGCATCAGTTGCGTCTGTTAATAATAATAATAAAAAAGCTGTTGTAGCTTAATAATGTGTTGTTTTTAATCAGATAAACTATTTCCAGTGACAGAAAAGGACCACTTACCTGGTGTCTCCTGTACTGCTTACATGGTGTTTCCTGTACGGCTTACCTGGTGTCTCCTGTACCGCTTACCTGGTGTCTCCTGTACGGCTTACTTGGTGTCTCCTGTATGGCTTACCTGATGTCTCCTGTACTGCTTACCTGGTGTCTCCTGTACGGCTTACCTGGTGTCTCCTGTACTGCTTACCTGGTGTCTCCTGTATGGCTTACCTGGTGTCTCCTGTACCGCTTACCTGGTGTCTCCTGTATGGCTTACATGGTGTTTCCTGTACTGCTTACCTGGTGTCTCCTGTTTCTTCCTTAAATACAATACATCGGCAAACGAATACCAAAGCAAGAATGAGGAAAGGGGGAATTCCAAAATTAAGGCAAGTCACAGCAACACGAATTGAGACAGTATGACAAAGACAAAACAAATAAACAAAAATGAAGAAGAATGCCACAAAACTAAAGGACTAGCAGTGTGAACCCCTATAAAAACTGAGGTATCATCAGGTGCTCCGGAAGGAGCACAAAAGCATAGTTTTGCAGATTCAAATGAATTTCTACCCTCAAACTCCTGTGCCAGAATAAACTCATTACAGTCGTATCATTTACTTTGTATTGGGTTTACACCATCATGGTCATTGAATTGTTTTGTTGAAACAAATCAAAAACTAAAAAACAATTTTACCAAATTTGTTGCTTATTTCTGAGTCTTCAACTTACATTTTTGAGATCGTCATAAAAACATTTAAAAAGTAAAATGGAAAATGAATAACAAAATACCAAAGTTACTGTGAATTTAGTTCTGCAGATGCACATTTTTGACAACTTATGTCTCTTCACTGCAAATAAAATCAAAACATTTTGAAATCAATATATATCAAAGTATGTTTAAGAACTGATAGAGAGTGATGGATTGATTTGACAAAAATATACATTATTGTAGTAATAAACCTAAGCTTTGAAAATGTGTATTTTTGGTAAGTATATAAGAATACCAAATATCAAATATAAAGTAATAAGTTTTTTTATAAATATTTAGATTTAATAACCATCAAGACTGCGAAAAGTTAAAAGTAACTAATATCAGAATTTAAGAGAGCAAATATTTATTTAGCAAACATAATTTTAAAGAAGCTTAATGTCAACTTAGAAGTGTAGTAAAATTTTAATTTATACCAAAAAAATATTGATTCAATTTACTGGATACCATCCATTTTCATACCCTGCCTATGAAAGGTATTCGGGTCTGTTTCAACTGTTTGCCCGTTTGTCATACCAATTATTCATTAGTGTATTGGTAAAATGAAACAAAAATTATTTTAAAAAAATTACCCATGCAATCAACTTTATGTTTTACTTATCACAGAAAAAAAGTGAAATAGTGAGATTTACCAACAGGTTTGCATCACTTTTCTATGAAGGATGTATGCTATTATCATTTAACTTTCCATGAATAAATATTAGGGTATGATATTCAAGAATCACACAAAAAAATTATGCCAGACACCAACATCATGCTTTGCTGATTACGAATTGTGGCATTATAGCAAACATTTTGGAGGTAGGCCATTGTGTCTGTCAAACACATATTGTTTATGGTGAGTCTTGTCATGTGACACCCAGAATTCATGATAAAATTAGGAAATAATTCATGGGCACCGGTGGTTTGTTGGAGATTTACATATGGGTGGCCATTATTTTCGTAAATATTTTACCCAGAGCATAGCACAGTGGAGCGAGGGGTTAAATAAATGAAAATAATAGCCACCCATATGTAAATCTCCAACAAACCACCCGCTCCCATGAATTATTTCGATTCTAATACGACATTTAATGATCTGGTTGGACCTACAGTGTACACGATAATGACAGCATTACATAAGATTTACTGACGTTTTTGTGCGCAAAACATATTATGACGTCGTCTGTTTCCGTGTAAAGACGGTTGTGACGTCGCTCATAATGTTATTGGAGATTTTCATATGGCTGGTCGTCATGGTTTCTATTGTTCTGGTATAAGAATTGTTATTCGAAGAGTTTCCTTCCAAAACAACATCTGAGGATTATCAAACCAAACAACAAAATACCCAAGTTATTGTAAGTTTAGTTTCTGTATATAGCCATTTCAACAACTTATGTCTCTTCAGTGCATATTAAATCAAAAAGTTACAAATCCATAATCGAAATATGCATAAAAGCTGACAGAGAACAAATGCTTTATTCTCTGATTCTTATGCTGTTCTCGTTAATTTCAAAGCCTGGGAGACCAAAGTGTTCTCCAACATGTGGGTCAATAGATTTCGTGATTTCATTGGATATTGAAAAGGTCACGAACTTTTCATCAAATAGCAAAATATACCTTAGATAAATTTATTTCGAGTATACCGGTAAATCAATGTTAAAAGTATTTACTCTAAGCATACATTGTTTATTTATCTTGAATCACCTATGATTGATTTTCTTTTGTTGATTTCCATGCAATGTAAATTTCATATCTGGTGATGTTACAGTATTGATTGCAGAGGCCCCAGATGGTGTGGAAACTATAACACATGAAAATGTCATTAATTTAAGAATTAGAGAAATAAAATCTACCATTGATGGAAACTATAACACATGAAAATGTCTTTAATATAAGAATTAGAGAAATAAAATCTATCATTTGCATGTCGTTGATTATCATAGTTCTACTGTCTCAAGGGTTAAACATAAAATCTCGTTTAAGCTCGAACTTTTAAAGTTTAACCCTTTCGACAGTAGAACTATGATAATCAATGACTTGAAAGGATAGAGTCTATATTAAACCAATCAAGGGCCAATTAAGGACATGATGACAAAACATTACAACATATATTTATTACTTCAACTTACATATATATATTACAGTATATTCAATAGTTGATCAGGAACACCAGCGCTGTGAATGATGAGAATCAAAATATGATGTTTGAAATGTCAACAGAAATGCAACTTCCGAGTACACAATATATACTCAAAAGTTTCAAAAGTGACAGAGATTCACACTCTTGATTCAACACCAAACAAATTAACTAATGACTAACTAAACGACTTTACCTATATAAAACACAAATATCAGTGTCCTCACAAACATCCTATCAGTTAACATATATATATTGAATCAGTTTATATTTCTACATATGTTGTCACTTAAATAACAAAACATTTTTCAACAATTACGAATAACCTTTTCTGACGCATCAAGCTAGGAAAAACTAGATTAAATTTGAGTTTGTGTCCAAATTTGTTTGCAAATAAGGCATTGATATGATTTTTTATTTCAATAGGAGCAGTGAATGGAAATTATAAATTTTTTGGAGTGAATTGACTTTGATTTTGTTTGTTATCATGCCAACTTCAGTATAAGAATCCCTTTTTCCTCATTTACCATGCTTAAGGGACCGACCATTTAACTTGAAAGGGGGGTAGAGGGTATGGTTTTTTTCTAAAAAAATGTTTTGAAGCCAAATGATGAAAAGAAATTTTCTGAAGCAGGCTTTCTGCCCAAAAAAATAATGTTAATTTTGAAAAAAAAATATTTTATTGATACACATGAAAAAAATAAATAAATTTTTTGTACGAAGCACGAAACAATTTTCTGTCCAGAAAAAAAACATACCTCCCCCCCCTTTTCAGGTTAAATGGTCGGTCCCTACCCATTAGTTAAGTCATCCTAGAGATGACACAGTATCTTGCCTTTCTAGATGGTGTAAAGTCACTTTAGGGATGACTGTATCTTGTCTTTCTAGATGATGGTAAGTCACTTTAGGGTTGACTGTTTCTTGTCTTTCTAGATGATGTAAAGTCACTTTAGGGATGACTGTATCTTGTCTTTCTAGATGATGTAAAGTCACTTCAGGGGTGACTGTATCTTGTCTTTCTAGATGGTGTAAAGTCACTTTAGGGATGACTGTTTCTTGTCTTTCTAGATGGTCTAAAGTCACGTCTTGGATGACTGTATCTTGTCTTTCTAGATGATGTAGACTGTATCTTGTCTTTCTAGATGATGTAAAGTTACTTTAGGGATGACTGTATCTTGTCTTTCTAGATGGTGTAAAGTCACTTTAGGGATAAATGTATATGGTGTAAAGTCACTTTAGGGATGACTGTCTCTTGTCCTTCTAGATGATGTAAAGTCACTTTAAGGATAACTGTATCTTGTCTTTCTAGATGATGTAAAGTCACTTTTGGGATGACTGTATATTGTCTTTCTAGATGGTGTAAAGACACTTTAGGGATGACTGTAGCTTGTCTTTCTAGGTGATGTTAAGTCACGTTTAGTATGACTGTATCTTGTCTTTCTAGATGGTGTAAAGTCACTTTAGGGATGACTGTATCTTGTCTTTCTAGACGATGTTAAGTCAATTAAGGGATGACTGTATTTGTATTTGTAGATGATGACTGTATCTTGTCTTTCTAGATGATGTAAAGACACTTTAGGAATGACTATCTTGTCCTGCTAGATAATGTAAAGTCACTTCAGGTATGACTGTATCTTGTCCTTCTAGATGAAGTGAAGTCACTTAAGGGATGACTGTATCTTGTCTTTCTTAATGGTGTAAAGTCACTTTAGGAAT
>MJUU01048826.1:17039-33333 GCA_002080025.1 Modiolus philippinarum
TAAGGATTTTGATTTTGGTGCATTTTTGTAAAAAATATACATTGTTGAACTTAGTCATTTTTGGGCTGATTTTGTAGTAGAGGGTACATAGTTTGTCCACGCAACTCCTCCTACAGTTTTGATGGTAGGAAGTTTTTATTTTGCAGATCATTTTTACCTATATTGAAGATGTGCATGTGGGAATGATTTTGATTTTGTTGCATTTTTGGAAAAAATACACATTGTTGAACTTAGTCATTTATTGGATGAATTATTAATAGAGGGTACACAGATTGTCCACACAACTCCTACTAGAGTTTTGATGCTAGGAAGGTTTTATTTTGCAGTTCATTTGTACCTGTATTGATGATGTGCATGTGGTATGTATTTTGATTTCGGTTCATTTTTTTTTTCAAAAATATACATTGCTCAACTTATAATTTTTTGGTGATTTAGTAATAGAGGGTACATACCGGTAGTTAATCTGTGCAACCTAGAATAACATGTGTTTAGCGTGGGCATCATATGTGTCTTACAGACACAAATATTACTAGAAAATCCCAGTTTGATTCAACCTTGCACAGGGGCATGTCATCCTCTAGTTTGATATTTTGTATATACACTAAACTATATGTTGACCTGAAAATAATCTATATGCACACAGTTTGATTAAGAGAGATTTTAAATAGACAATATTTATTGGAAAAGGGAGATAATTTGCAGGAAAGTGTATGTCAATCTATCATGGCATCACTATGAAAAAGCCAGTAAAGGAATATTCCGGCTTGAAAATTAAGTCAATTCCACATTCAACTCAAGTTTCGCAAAAATAATGCACCAATGAAATGCGCCTTGTATTAGTGTGGATCTGCTTTAAATGCTTCCTCCAAAGAGAGTCTGTATTGTTGGTCATTTGCTTACATAATGTGGAGACATCATATATTATGTATCGGTTAAGTAGCTTGATAAGAGTTGATATTATTTACTTGATTGAAACAAACCAAATTCCAACAAATTTATACTGAATTTTTATTTGTTCATACTAATTTTACTATAGTATACTTGTTACGTAAGCAGTTAAAGATTTAACATAGAATATACATGGTCAGTAACCACATATGTAACAAATATTTTGCTGCAGATTGCATAAAAATAAACATTCCAAAAAGTGTGTGATTATATTGTTTTATTATATACAGGTCTACAGAGGTCGTACCATGTTCCTTTAGACGGTATATACAGTCTTTATCAATGTATATAAATAAAGTAAACATCATCAGAGCAACAGTTAATTATCTTGTAAGTACGACTTTGGCTTGAAATGTTTTAATTTCTTTTTTCCCTGTGTAGGGTGTTCAGTCGTTACGATTTTACATGTGACATATGGGAATCTCCATACAATGTATATTCAAGGTAGCGAGCTGTCTTCAATACATGGGGTCACATGTGTGGTATCAATGGAAAGGGCCATCCTTGCTTTTTCCTTTGATACCAATATTATAGCTTTCACATATTTGAGTCAAAAGAAATGACGTCACAAAGTAGGGTACCATTCACTCATTTTGAAATTTGAAATTCTAAGTTTTTAGCTAAAATTTTATTGGGAAAGGCGAATTGCGTGGTATTTCCACGGAATATGCCTTATAGCAGCATTATAATCTGATTATTTTATGAAATGGCAGTATTTAGGCTATTTGAATTTGTGTCTCCAAAAATGGCCAACGCAGTTGAACTTATAGTTTTCCAATGTTTAATAAAAAGTACAAAAGAAAATTTGTGGAAATTAGGGGTCAAAAAGTATCACAGTCACCAAGATACTGAAAATCGAAATGAAAAAAGTGCTGGTTTGAAAAACACTCTTTCATATAACACTTATGTAGAAAAATATTGGACATTGGTTCTATAGTTTCCCCAGGAGCAGGTGAGCTTTATGGGTAATTTTTATGCCCCCGCGACGATAAGTTGGGGGGCATATTGTTTTACCCTTGTCCGTCCGTCCGTCCGTCCGTCCGTCCGTCCATCCGTCTTCCGTCCGTTCGTCTGTGGGGGGTACATGGTTTGTCCGCGCAACTCCTCCTACAGTTTTTATGCTAGAAAGTTTGTATTTTGCAGATCATTTGTACATATATTGAAGATATGCATGTAATAAGGATTTTGATTTTGGTGCACTTTTGTCAAAAATATACATTGTTGAACTTAGTCATTTTTGGTGATTTTTCATAGAGGGTACATAGTTTGTCCGCGCAACTCCTCCTACAGTTTTAATGCTAGGAAGTTTTTATTTCGCAGATCATTTGTACCTGTATTGAAGATGTGCATGTGGTAAGGATTTTCATTTTGGTTAATTTTTGTCAAAAATATGCATTGTTGAACTTAGTCATTTTTAGTGTATTTGTGATAGATGGTACATTGTACATAGTTTGTCTGCGCAACTCCTCCTACAGTTTTGATGCTAGGAAGTTTTTATTTTGCAGATCTTTCATACCTATCTTGAAGATGTGCATGTGTTAAGGATTTTGATTTGGTGCATTTTTGTCAAAAATATACATTGTTGAACTTAGTCATTTTTGGGGTGATTTTGTAATAGAGGGTACATAGTTTGTCCATGCAACTCCTCCTACAGTTTTGATGGTAGGAAGTTTTTATTTTGCAGATCTTTCATACCTATATTGAAGATTTGCATGTGGTAAGGATTTTGATTTTGGTGTATTTTTGTTAGAAATATACATTGTTGAACTTAAGTCATTTTTGGGGTGATTTTGTAATAGAGGGTACATATGCAACTCGTACAGTTTTGATGGTAGGAAGTTTTTATTTTGCAGATCATTTGTACCTATCTTGAAGATGTACATGTGGGAAGGATTTTGATTTTGATGCATTTTTGGAAAAAATACACATCGTTGAACTTAGTCATTTATTGGATGAATTATTAATACAGGATACACAGATTGTCCAAACAACTCCTCCTAGAGTTTTAAGGCTAGGAAGCTTTAATTTTGCAGTTCATTTGTACCTATATTGAAGATGTGCATGTGGTATGTATTTTGATTTCGGTTCATTTTTTTTTCAAAAATATACATTGCTCAGCTTATAATTTTTTGGTGATTTAGTGACAGAGGGTACATACCGGTAGTTAATCTGTGCAACCTAGAATAACATGTGTTTAGCGTGGGCATCATATGTGTCTTACAGACACAAATATTACTAGAAAATCCCAATTTGATTCAACCTTGCGCGGGGCATGTCATCCTCTAGTCCTAATTTCCCTTTGAGCATTTTTTCACTCAAAATTCAGAACTTTACACAACACAGACTATTGGACAAGAGATAATTGTCTTTAGATAAATTACCTTTAGTTATGAATAGTTACTTATATTGTTAACAAATTGGCAAAAAATCAGAATGTTACGACAATTTGGTTTAGAGTAATGTGATATGAAAGTTCGGTGACACTTTTTTGTACAAAAAAAAAATTACTGAAATTTTCACCACAAGGAATTTACCCTGTGCATTGAATTTGTCTCCTTGCTGTCCAAACAAACTCTCAGTCTTAGTAATACATATAGAAAAATGGAAATATTGGCGAACAATAATGGATGAGCCCCTTGTGGGCGAGTCCATTGTTTGAGCCAATATTTCTTGTATCAAAAACAAAACTTCTGTTATTCTTTTTATCGGTAATTAACTAAATCATTTAATAGAAGAAATTTTGAAAATGAATGTAAATTATCAACAAATCGTGAAATTGACTAATGATTAGTAAAAGAATTTGTACGATCTGGTAAGAGTCTCTATAGATGTATATTTCTTTGTTTCATTGATTCTGATTGACAGTAGGCGTGGCCTAAGATACTTTTTGCCAATATTTTTATACCCCCGCCTTAAAAGGTGGGGGGTATATAGGATTCCTCTTGTCTTTCCGTCCATCCGTCCGTCCGTCCGTCCGTCACACTTTCGTTTCCGGATGATAACTTGAGTTTGCTTTGAAGGAAAGTTTTAATATTTTGGTATTATGTTTCTATTCATAAAGTACAGGTCAAGATCGATTTTGACTGTTATCGGATTTTGCGTTCCAGAGTTATTGCCCTTGACTTAGGCAAAATCTGTAAATTTTATGGTTTCCGGATGATAACTTGAGTTTGCTTCAAAGGAAAGTTTTCATATTTTCGGAGTATGTTTCTATTGATAAAATACAGGTTAAGTTCAATTTCGACCGTGATCGAATTTTGTGTTCCAGAGTTATTGCCCTTGATTTAGGCAAAATCTGTGAATTTTATGGTTTTCGGAAGTTAACTTGAGTTTGCTTTGAAGGAAAGTTTTAAAATTTTGGGATTATGTTTCTTTTCATTAAATACAGGTCAAGATCAATTTTGACTGTGATCGGATTTTGCGTTCCAGAGTTATTGCCCTTGACTGAGGCAAAATCTGTAAATTTTATGGTTTCCGGATGATAACTTGAGTTTGCTTTGAAGGTCAGTTTTGATATTTTGGGATTATGCTTCTATTTATAAAATACAGGTCAAGTTCGATTTTAACAGTGATCGGATGTTGGGTTCTAGAGTTATTGCTCTTGACTTAGGCAAAATCTGTAAATTTTATGGTTTCCGGATGATAACTTGAGTTTGCTTCAAAGGAAAGTTTTCATATTTTCGGAGTATGTTTCTATTGATAAAATACAGGTTAAGTTCGATTTCGACCTTGATCGGATTTTGTGTTCCAGAGTTATTGCCCTTGATTTAGGCAAAATCTGTGAATTTTATGGTTTTCGGAAGTTAACTTGAGTTTGCTTTGAAGGAAAGTTTTAATATTTTGGAATTATGTTTCTATTCATAAAATACAGGTCAAGTTCGATTTTGACCGTGATCGGATGTTGCGTTCCAGAGTTATTGCCCTTGATTTTGGCAAAATCTGTAAATTTTACGGTTTCCGGATGATAACTTGAGTTTGCTTTGAAGGATAGTTTTGATATTTTGGGATTATGTTTCTATTTGTAAAATACAAGTTAAGTTTGATTTTGACCGTGATCGGATCTTGCGTTCCAGATTTATTGCCCTTGATTTAGGCAAAATCTGTTAATTTTATGGTTTCTGGGTGATAATTTGAGTTTGTTTTGAAGGAAAATTTTAATATTTTGGGATTATTGCTGCAACTACTAGGATTGCCTATGGGCGAGGGTATCTTTTGTGATCAGCAGATCACCTTTTTCTAGTTTCGTATTCAGGCAGTAGCAAATACTGAAAAATATTTGCATCATGAGATCAAAGGTAACTCTTACAAATTACCGATAAATTTAGATGTTAAAGAGTTTATGTGTATGCAAGATGTTTTAAGCAGATTTTTTTTTTATAAGTTTGAAAGGTCACATAACATATATATGATGAAAGAAGTCTCCATAGACATATAATGGGAAATATCACAAATGACCGTGAGGGCTCCTGTTAACTCATTCGCCCCCAATCCCGCCTGTAGTCGTGATAAAAATACTACACTGACAGGCCGATAACGTCTACAGTCGTGGATTGTTTACTTTCTTCAATGGCTGATCCCGTCTGTAGTCGTGGTCGACACCATTCTGAAAGAATCGCTCCGATTGGCTATTTCGTAGGGGTTTTCCAAAAATTAAGAAATACCAGCCAATAAAAAAAGGTTTAACGTTTCATTATATGAAGTTTGATTATTCATAGTGCAAAGGTTATTCCATATTTAGACATTTTCTAACACATGTGTTACCACGCGCATTCATTGATAAATTGTAAAACAATGGCCGACCTCTTCGAGAGAAGTGACAGTGAAAACGAGTTTGATGGCTTTGAATTACGTGATGTAAATGCCGCAGAAGCGAGATATTTAGAACAAATTGAAGTATTAAATAATATTGATTCTGACATCGAATTTTCTGACATCGATTCTGACGAGAACGAAGGTTTTGACAGCGATGATGACAATGTCGCCCTTGCCGAAATTGCAGAATGGAGCGAGCAACTTCGACCTGTTAATACTAATGATTTTTCGGGTCCTCGGCCCGGTCCGACCACTCGAATGGACAAGGAAAAGACGGAGATCGATTTCTTTCATTTGATTTTCCCGGAGACTATTTATTCGGACATCTCGAGGCAAACGAACGCGTACGCAAACAGGGCAAACGCAAACTGGAATCCAACAACTCCTGATGAAATAAAAGCATACCTCGGGGGTCAGATCGTGATGGGTGTGTTACCCGTTCCCAATATGGACCAATATTGGTATAAGGACAAGTTATTTCATGCTTCTTGTCTTGAAGAAAAATTTTCTAGGAACAGATTTGAGGAGTTACAGAGATATCTCCATGTGGCTGACACTTCTCAAAATCCACCCAGACTACAACCCGGGCATGATAAATTGGCTCATGTAAGACCAATTCTTGAAATAGTTAGAGATAAATGTCTTCCAGAATATCACCCACATAAAGAAGTGTCCATTGATGAAGCCATGATAGGTTTTTCTGGGAGATTGGGCTTCAAACAGTATGTTCCTTTGAAACCCACGAAAAGAGGGATCAAAGTTTGGGTTCGAGCAGATCCAAACAATGGCTACATAAATGACTTCCAAGTTTATACCGGTAAGACCGCAAACAACCCAGAGGCTAATCTTGGACAAAGAGTTGTTCTAGACCTGATGACCCCTGTGCTAAACCTTGGTCATCATGTTTATTGTGATAGTTTTTTTACTTCACCGGATTTATATATCCATTTATGGAATCATGGTACGTATGCATGTGGCACCGTCCGAGCACACCGTAAGGGACTACCAGCAGGTTTGGACCGTATAAAATTGAAAGAGCAAGGCAAGTGTGTTGTAAAGCAAAAGAACTACATGCGAATTACTATTTGGAGGGACAAGAAAAACATTATGTTACTGTCAACTAACTCTCATGGTGATCCCGACAAAGTCAACCGCAGACAGAAAGATGGTACCATCAAAGAAGTGCCTTGTCCACTGGCAGTGAAGAACTATAACATGTTCATGAATGGTGTAGATCATGCAGATCAGTTGAGATCTACTTACAATATTTCCAGGAAGTGTTTGAAATGGTGGAAATATTTGTTCAACTTTCTTGTGGACATTAGCATTGTCAATGCATACATACTAATGAGGGACTCCGTGAACCACCAAATCATAACAAAAAATAACAAGACACGTCAAATGACCCAGCTCGAGTTCCGTATGAAATTGGCACATCAAATGCTTGGAAACTTTCAAGGAAAAAGAAAAAGGTCACTCGACATTAGACCGGTGCCTCGACCCAACAATCATTGGATTGAAACATTACCCAAGAAGAGAACCTGTAAAATGTGCTCTAGAAACAAAATTAGAAGGGAACCCAAAACTGGATGTGGTCAATGCCAAGTAAACTTGTTTGTAGATTGTTTTAAGCCATATCACAGGATAACATATCCACATTTATTCTTGTAAATAGAGGAATATATATATGAGATACATATATTTTTGGAAATATTTTTGGAATATTTTTACTTACCTGAATTAATTTGTTGATAATTTGTGCATACTTTTTGATAAATTTTATATGAGTGGAAAGGAAATTTATAACTCTTTATTCCCTGAAAATTTCATGGATTTATGTTGGATAATTACTGAGCAATCAAGGTAAATATAATGCATGTGCATGTCTGACAGTAGTAAAAGTTAATTAGATAAAAATACTCTGGGGCACAGCCTAATAATAGATGCTGGCTTATCACTGTTGCAGTGTAAATATACTGCTGGGGGTGAATGAGTTAAGTGGTATTTTTGTGCTATTTGGCTTTGGGCACCCCATTCATGTAAATTATAAACAGACAATACATTTATGTCATAAATGCACGTGAAATTTACCAAGTTCAGGTGATGGGTCATTAAGATCAACAAAAATTAGCAACATTTGCATCTGTTAGAGTCTCGCTCTGCTAGACACAAGAAGGTAGGACAGTTTTCTTGGCATTTTTTTTCTAAGGGTACTCAAGTCACTAGATTCACACCACAAAAGTAACTATGGATATTAATTTTAAAAATCACCTGAGCCCCCTACCCCATGTCTGAAATCAGCAAGCATACTGTTATTCTATTAACTATCTCTCAAGTATTTCTTTTAATGAATAGAAATGTTCCAGGAATACTAAATTTCGGAAAAAAGTCTTCTCAGAGGTCGGTATTCNAATGGATCTTATACAGCTTTAGTGGCCACCTCTAATTATGGTTGGTAAGTAGTAGATACTCGATGGTTCTGTAGACATCAAACTTAATGGATCTTATACAGCTTTAGTGGCCACCTCTAATTATGGCTGGTAAGTAGTGGATACTCGATGGTTTTCACCTTATGGTTCTGTAGGCATCAAACTTAATGGATCTTATACAGCTTTAGTGGCTACCTCTAATTATGGTTGGTAAGTACACATAGACAAATGTAAAATAACATACTTACCCAACAGAATTGTCAAGAGGTGTGATCCAAAGGGCAGAAAAACAAAGTCGCTGCAAAACCATCAGAAAAATTGTCAATAGCAATGTTCCTAATTTGGTACAGACATTTCAAAAGAAATGATGGGATAACTGGTTTTATGGGGTGCCAAACCTCTCCTCCAAATGTGGTAGTGTCTGGTAGCAACTCAACAGCAATTCCTATTAAAAGATCTAAGATATTGAAAAGACATGTTCATCTCAGTACTAAGTAAATAAAGGGCCATGCTGAGCGCAGCGTGATACGGCCCCAGCATGTTGACTACTATAATTTGAACAAGTATAATTTAAAATGAATGTTGACACAGTAATTTGAAGGATTCAATAGAGTAGGTGGACACCAATTAGGGAAAATAAAAATTAGCCTGTTTGATTCCTTATAGATTAAGATAGGAAACAGTAAGAGCTAAGCAAAATCTCTTGACTACCAAATAAAGAATTTGCATCAAGACAAATTACCCCCGAGGGAATCCCAGGGTATAGAAATAGGACCTAGTATCTCCTGCTTGCGGGGTATGACCCCAAGGAACCCCAGGATATAGAAATAGGACCCTTGTAGCAAGCTCTCTTTGAGTGGTCCGTAGGTGATTGGCTTCAAGGCTAAATTCCCTGCCTGTTTTGATTTCACCCTATTTTTCCAGTGGCAGTCAGAATTTCCCATCCCATGACCCTTTCCATATGCCAAAGTGATTATTTATTAACAAAATTGTTCTCATCTTGATATGGCTGAAATATTGCTCAGTAGTTGTTAAAAAATATTCAATCAATCAATCAAGACAAATCAAAAGAAAAAAATTCCCATTGAATTCCGATGGAAAATAAAAAAAATAAAGTTTTGTCCCTTATAGCCTGGAAATGGTAAGAGGTACATCAAACCTGTCACATACTACTTAAAAACTTTACGTTAGGAGGAATAAAAAAAATCACTGAAATCTGGTGAAAAATAAAGGTCTCTCATATTTTGAAAAAGTGGAATTTAATCCCCTGTTGATCCCTTGCAGCTTGGAAACACTATCACCTTTGTCAAATCTGTAGACATACCAAATCTTACAATAAGAAGAATCCAAAGGAAAAAAATCCAACCAAAATTTGATGAAAAATAAAAATTTCATATATTTCAAAACATTTTGGCTCCCTCTTAAAACTCTAAAAGCTAGGTCAAATCCCTTGACATATTACTGAAAGCTTACAAGAGAAATTAAAAGAAAAAATTTGCATGGACACCAGAATAAAAATAAAAATTTTAGGCAATCTTGACATTTTCAGTTTTGGCCCCCTTTTGCCCCTCATAGCTCCAAAAGGAAACAAGTTTTCAAAAACTTATGGTTAAGCACTATGTTAAATTTTCATAAGGAATCCATGGCAAAAAACTACACCAAAATTGGACTTAATATAAAAAAAAAATATATTAATTTTTGAAATTTGCCCCTTTTGGGCTTATTTATCTCGTGAACAGTACACACCACTTGAAATCTGTTGGCAAATACAGATTGGAAATTTCCTCAGGAGCGCATTGAAAGAAACCCCATCAATAGTTTATACTGTAATTATGTCTCCCCCCTCTTAAGGGGGAGACATATTGTTTTTGTCTTTTCCGTCTGTCGTCCGTCTGTCAGTCCGTCGGTCAGTCAGTCCGTCCGTCACAAAGTTTGTGGACGCCAATTCTCCTACATCTTTCTTTGGATTTTAACCAAACTTCATAGGATTGTTGACCATCATGCCTAGTTTTGCATATCATCTTGCCGGATTGATGGGCTAATTTTTGCTGGAGTTATGCCCCTTTTTGACTTAGAATTTTGTGAAATTTAGTTTGTGGACATCAATTCTCCTACATCTTTCATCGGATTTCAACCAAACTTCACAGGATTGTTGACCATCATGTCTAGTTGTGCATATCGTCTCGCCGGATTGATCGGCTAATTTTTGCTGGAGTTATGCCCCTTTTTGACTTAGAATTTTGCGAAATTTAGTTTGTGGACGCCAATTCTCCTACATCTTTCATCGGATTTCAACCAAACTTCACGGATTGTTGCCCATCATGTCTGGTTGTGCATATCGTCTCGCCGGATTGACCGGCTAATTTTTGCTGGAGTTATGCCCTTTTTGACTTAGAATTTTGTGAAATTTAGTTTGTGGACGCCAATTCTCCTACATCTTTGATCCGATTTCAACCAAACTTCACAGGATTGTTGAACATCATGCGTAGTTGTGCATATCGTCTCGCCAGATTGATCGGCTAATTTTTGCTGGTGTTATGCCCCTTTTTGACTTAGAATTTTGCGAATTTAGTTTGTGGACTCCCATTCTCCTACATCTTTGATCTGATTTCAACCAAACTTCACATGATTGTTGACCATCGTGTGTAGTTGTGTATATTGTCTTGCTGGATATATCAGCTAATTTTTGTGGGAGTTATGCCCCTTTTTGACTTAGAATTCTGTGAAACTAAGTATGTTGACGCCAATTCTCCTACATCTTTGATCCGATTTCAACCAAACTTCACAGGATTGTTGACCATCATGCGTAGTTGTGCATATTGTCATGCCAGATTGATGGGCCTTTTTTTAGGGGAGAGTTATGCCCCTTTTTGACTCGGCTAATTTTTGCTGGAGTTATGCCCCTTTTGACTTAGAATTTTGCGAAATGTAGTTTGTGGACTCCCATTCTCCTACATCTTTGATCTGATTTCAACCAAACTTCACAGGATTGTTGACCATCATACGTAGTTGTGCATATTGTTTTGCTGGATTTATCAGCTAACTTTTGTGGGAGATATGCCCCTTTTTGACTTAGAATTTTGCGAAACTAAGTATGTGGACGCCAATTCTCCTACATCTTTGATCCGATTTCAACCAGACTTCACAGGATTGTTGACCATCATGCGTAGTTGTGCATATTGTCACACCAGATTGATTGGCCTTTTTTTAGGGGAGAGTTATGCCCCTTTTTGACTTAGAATTTTGCTGAATTATAAAGTTTGTGAATCTAATTCTCCCACATCTTTCAAAGGATTTTAACTTAACTTCACAGGATTGTTGACCATCATGCTTTAGTTGTGCATTTTGTCTAGCTGGAATGAATGGCCACCTGGTGGCAACATAAACTTACTTGAAAGAACATTANGTACTGGGGGGGGGGAGACATTAGTTTTTGTATCAAAAACACACTTCTAGTTCCAATTCATGTTGGTACCATGAGAAACCTAAAGTTTTATTTTGAGAAATCTGGAGTTATATTTTACAAAACAAATCAATTATATTTATGTGCTATTTTCATTGAGATACACAAGTCTAATATTAAGATTGTCATGGCAGCCCTCATTCTCTTTCAGTTCTAAAGACATATTACGGAATTTTAGACGACATGAGAAAATTTATGTTGCCAAGTATAGTATGTGGAGACATTCGCCAGTTGTAAGAAATATGTTAATGTGAGTAGAAAAATGAATAAGACAGTACATTAGTTAACCTCCGAGTTTTATTGTCTCGCCCGCGACAAAAGTCCCGGAAAGCGAGACATAGGCATGCAAAGTATGACGGCAACGGCGACAGTGGCTTAAGCTCAAGTTTTTATACAGAAGCCTTTGATGTAGGAACTTTATATTTGGTCCATAGGTAGCTTACGGCGAACCCTATCTGTCAGACCCAAAATTATCTGACCTTGACCTATATTTCGCAGTCCAGTGACCAGGTTAAGTTTTTTTGCCTAAGTCCATTTCTCAATAACTACAAGCCANTATATAGCTTGGTCTTGGTTAGTACATGTCAGTCTGCCATATGGCTTTTGACCTTGACCTCAATTTCACGGTCCAGTAACCAGGTTAAGTTTTTATGCTTAAGTCTGTTTCTCAATAACAAAAAAGCCATGGGTCAATGATATTTGGTATATAGCTTGGTCTTGGTTAGTACATGTCAGTCTGCCATATGGCTTTTGACCTTGAACTCAATTTTACGGTCCAGTGACCAGGTTAAGTTTTTTTGCTTAAGTCTGTTTCTCAATAACTACGAGCCATAGGTCAATGATATTTGGTATGTAGCTTGGTCTTGGTTAGTACATGTCAGTCTGCCATATGGCTTTTGACCTTGACCTCAATTTCACGGTCCAGTGACCAGGTTAAGTTTTTTTGCTTAAGTCTGCTTCTCAATAACTACAAGCCATAGGTCAATGATATTTGCTATATAGCTTGGTCTTTGTCAGTACATGTCAGTCTGCCATATGGCTTTTGACCTTGACCTCACTTTCATGGTCCAGTGACCTGGTTAAGTTTTTTTGCTTAAGTCTGTTTCTCAATAACTACAAGCCAAAGGTCAATGAAATTTGGTATATAGCTTGGTCTTGGTTAGTACATGTCAGTCTGCCATGCTTTTGACCTTGACCTCAATTTCACGGTACAGTGACTAGGTTAAGTTTTTTGCTTAAGTCTGTTTCTCAATAACTACCAGCCATAGGTCAATGATATTTGGTATATAGCTTGGTCTTGGTTAGTACATGTCAGTCTGCCATATGGCTTTTGACCTTGACCTCAATTTCATGGTCTAGTGAACAAAGTTGAGTGTTTCTGATTATAATAGTTTCTTAATTACTGTGAGTGGAATGGTACTAAAATTTGGCTTGTAGGTTGCTCTTGAGTAGTACATGACTGTTTTAGCGACAAGCAGGGACGGGCGAGACATCTATTAGGGTCCACTCTTGTGGGAACATCAGTATACCAACCTGTTAATTGACTGATTTATTTGTAATCAATGTCATGAGACATTTTTCCAGATATTTTTTTGCACTAATTTTGATTTACTCCTCTTGTTTATGGCTGTAAGCAGAGTCTACATTTGTAGTCTTTTATCATCAAACTGCTTTGTTTGTTGGTTTGTTAATCTGCAGCTTCTTTAAAACTGTAAGTCAAATTCTGTCCTTTCTAGACTTTCAGGATATATTATACTAGTAATCAAGCTGTGCAATTTAAATTTAAAATTTCAGTTTTGATGATTTTAGAGGTTTCAAGAGCCAAAAAAAAAGCTCATCTGATTTGTTATTTGCAATTCTTTGAAATCTATCAAAACTTAAGTTCAGATTTCAATCATACTTTCAGGATATATTGTTCACATTCACATGATCTAGTTAGTTTCAACATTTTTATTAAAATAAAGAAATGACAAACATTGAATGGCTTGAGACAATTTTCAAATAATTTTTTGTGACTTTTTTATAGTAAAAAAAAGCAAATTTAGGCTTGATATCAGCATGCAATTCTAAGCTTATCCACAAAATTTTGATTTTTATGCACCATGTTTAATTTATTTAGGCATAATGTTTACAAACTATTTAGTGCTAGTCTTCCTGAAGCCAGTATAGTGATTGAAGATGAAAATGTTACAATGAAAGTACATTGAAAACTAAAAAAATTAAATGTAGCACTAGCATTAACTCAGAATCTTACTATTACAAGTATAAACATGAATTTAGTTCACCTCACTATCTTTGCTTATGAGCAGAAACTCATACACCACAACTCATCAGTAAATGAAATTAAGATATGGGTTTGGTGTTATGTAACACTCAAGACTGACATGTAAGCTAAAGTATTCATTGTTCCTATATGTCTTATGATAATTCTTATACATACTTGACTAGTACCTTGTCATTTCTTTAAAAGGCAGGAATTATTTCTGTTGTGATTTATAGTTATTTGTTATATATAGACTAATTTTGATAAATGTGCATAAAAAACAGATTAGGAAGAAAAATTTGTAAAAGAAGCATACTCATTTCACTTGACACAAAAAGAATATTATGGTCAGAAAACCTTTAGAAGGTGCCACAAAATTCCACAAGTTTTTAAATTGGTGAAATCCATTGCCAATATTGTCATCCAGTAAGGTCCACAAGGTCAGGAAGAGTTACTGTGCAACAGATTATTCTGAATACAGGGGGAATGATTTGTACTTGTACTTGTCACATCAGAGAACTTCAAGGGTGCCTTTGTATGTATATTCTATAATGATATGTGAATTTTAAACTTTCATATTCAACATATTTTTAATAAAGCCCCCTGCCAAATCTCTTTGTAACACAAGTCTCTGTGTTTATCATTTATCATTATAGAAAAAAGTTACACCTTTTATTCCAATTTTGACCATGTTTTACCCACTCTCCATAGTTAGATTAGCTCAGCAAACCTACCAATTAAAATTTAAAAATCTATTTATCTCTAGTGGATAAAATATGGTAATGTGTGGGATCTCCTGTTGTAATCTATATTTCTCTTATGATAACAGATTCATTTCATTACTAATATTTTTTTAACCATTATATTTTGTAGAGCTGGAACATTGCTATCTGGTGGACTGTGTATACTGGCTTTGTGGTCAAGTAAAAAGGAAACATAGTACATGGACCAAAACAATGGACAAATTAATCAAAAACTGTGATACTTGTGAATAATTAAATGTTATGATTTTTTAAATTGATTTGTTGTGGCCTTTACATAGAAAAGTTATTTTCTCATTTGATTATTCATTTCTACTGCAAAACAATATGTAGAGGTTAGAAATGACAGCTATCCCCACACTTTGCAAGTTAAACCCCTAATTACCTTCCAAGTCAAAGATTTTTGCAATCCAGTTATTTTACTTAAACAAATACAAAGGTATAATTCCACAAAAATATCTTTACTATGAGAGTGTCAGAAATTTACCAAAATTGGAACAAAATTTTTTTTTGCAATTTTGTATTGAAAATGACTGATGTAGCCAAAACATATTACAAAAGTATGGTTGCTAGGTAGAATTTACCAAAATTTTAACCATACATATATATTTAAATCTGAGTGTTCTAAATTATGTATAGGACTAAAAATTGACTAAAATACATGATTGTATGCCAATATTTCAAAATTTATTACTCCTTGACACTTTCAGGAAATTTACCAAAGTTAGAACCAAAATTCCCAAAGCTTATAGGGCCTGTAAGTCTCGTACAATTTTGGAACTTCCGGGATCAAAAATTGTACCCGGAAGTTACATTTTAAACAAAGATATATGACGTTTCATACAAAAATTTAAATGTCATAATGTTCAGACGTCATGTTTTGGCAGGAAACGTTTTCAAATTGCCCTATTATCGTGGATTCTCGTTAGTCACATGACGAGACTTACAGACCCTATGCACATCTACAGGCTACAAGCAACAATTCTACAAGAAAATTAAAGTCATAAATCTGATATCCAGTCACATGGAAGATGTAAAATTTGACACCTTTGGGCCTCATTGTCTTTACCTCCTGACCAATATCAAAATTTGGAAAGCTTATTGCACATTTGCAGACTATATGCAACAATTCTGCGCCAAAGTTAAATTCCATTATGAAGAGTTCCACTAACAAGGTTCATCAAACGGACAGACAGGACCAAAACAATATTCCTGCATTTTCTTCCTAAAAGTAGAGGGATAATAACTTGTGGGATTTTTACATAAATATACACAAAAGGTGTTTTTCAGGTCTGTGCTATATCCAAGATGGCCGCCAGCATTTAACATATATTATCATTGGAGGCTATAGAAAAACACATTCAAAGATCTTCCTCTCTAAAACTACTGGACCAATTGTAACCAAACTTGGCCACAATAGCCCTTAGGTGGTCTGCTACAAAAAAAGGTGGTTTTTTTTTTAGGTCTAGGCTATAGCCAAGATGGCCAACAGCAGGGAACACAGTTTAACATTGGACCTTACTCTCTGAAACTATTAGGCCAGTGAGAACCAAACTTGGCCATAATAGTCCTTAGATGGTCCCCTGCAATAAAGGTGTTACTGAGGTCCATGCTATAT
>MJUU01048827.1:18224-37139 GCA_002080025.1 Modiolus philippinarum
CCCAGCTCGTAGTCTTCCGGATGCGTCACGATATGCCTCAGCTTTTCTCGGTCGATCACTTCGCGCAAGGTGATGCTCCGCCCATTCTCCGATTCAAAGTGCTCTATCTTAAAGATATCCGGATCCATCGGCTTTCCCCCAAATTCCCGCCTCATATTGGTGAAGGCATCGGCTGGCGTGGATTCTACCAGCTTCTTCAAGCTTGCCCCCATGAATTTGAAGCTATCGATGAAGCGGAGATGCTGATAGAGCGTCTTCTCTTTCCCCTTCTTATCCTTATACGAGCTGACCGCCACGCTCTTGGTGAATGAGATGTAGCGCTCCTTGGTATTGGGAATGCAGCTGATCTTGCCCTCGGTAGCCCCCAGCGCCTTGATGAAGAGATGGGCATCGTAGCCGGCCAGATTATGGAAGATGACCGGTATGAATTTCGGCACCTGATAGTTCAGATTGCACTCATTGTGCGCGGCCCCTCTGAATCTGCCCGTGAAGTGGCAATGGTCCCTAACCTTATCCTCCTCAAGCTCCTGATCGCAGATGGAGCACTTGGTGGCTTCCGCGAAGACGATCTCATCTTCCTCCGTTATCGCCATGGGCTTCTTGAAATCGCCCTGCTGATAGATCTCCCGGATATCTTTCGTGAGCCGATCCACGAAGATCTGCCCCACGTCCTCCCCTTCCTGCTGCATGGTGTAGATCACCGGCTCCTTGGCATATACCGTCTCGTCAAAGCACTTGATATGGTAGCAGAATCCCGATGGTTCGTGCTTCTGGAGGATCTTGGTATGGGATTTGGATGGCTCGCCTCCTTCCACCTTCTGCTTGATAAGCTCGACCATGCGCTCCAGCACCTGCATGATTCTGTCTACGCCAGCCTTTGCCGGTTCAGGCTTGACCTTGGTCGTGAAGCACTTGAAGTCTGCGTAGACGACGAATGGCACCTTCATCGATCGAATATGGTCTTGGAAGCTGACGTAGCTCCCTTCGTCGGGCATCTCGATTTTCACCGCCTTCTTCTGCCCGCAATATTCCATGTGCTGGTCAAGCTTTTCTTGCTGAGTAAAGTGATTCAGGCATCGGCGGCAGAAGTAAGCTTCTCCATTGTGATCGCTCACCTGCGCCGTCAAGAGCCGAGAGAGATTCTTCACCCAGCAGTAGTGCCGCGTCTCATCCTTAGCTACTAGCATGAGATCCACGTGCTTTGCCCCGGCATCATCCTTTTCGGATATCCTCATCGGGTAGGTCCCTCCCTCCTTCCCCGTATCGAATCCATATACATTGACCTTGGTCCCCTCATTGAGCCTCTCAAACCTATCGATTGCCCGGAATGAGACCGGGAATTCGATGCCGTCGAATCTGAGCTCGTCCGCCCAATTTTCGTACTGCTTGACTCGGCTGGCATGTATCTGATCCACCTCCTCGTGATGGAGGGCCGAGAGGATCGCCCATTTGAAGCACTGCTGATCCTCATTTTTCACGTTGATTATTGCCTTCTTGGCCGCGAGCTTCTTGGGAAGTGGGATATATGAGCTTCCCTTGAGGGGCTTGTACTCATTCAGCTGAATTTCCAGCTTCTCGACGCGCCCAAAGGTCCATCCGCTCCCCTCAGCCTGGAAAGTCGCCATGCTCTCAATGACCTTTTCCTCCATCCGCGCTATCACTTCGTCCAAATCTGCCGACTCGGTGATTATCATCATGGCCGACCGGAATTTTGGATTGGCGTAGATATTCTCGCCGGTCGCCGGGCTGATCATCACCATCTCCACGTGGAGGATAATTTCCGCTTTCAACCCCTTCTTTTCCGCCAGCCCCGCCGAAATCGTGCTTCGGATTTTCCCCCAGCTTAGCCTGATGAAAGTCTCCACGTCCTGCTGTGTCTTGGGCTTGATGATCACCGTACCAAATACCCCACCCACGTTTTCCCGCTTATCCGCAACCTCGATGAGATCCGCGGCTTCCTCAATGCTCTGCTTCACCTTCTCGACCAGCTGATCTTTCTTCAGCCGGGAGATATTGGTGATCCCCCTCCGCCTCGCGATCGCCTTGAGCTGCTTCCTGGTGAATATTTCCCGGCGCTTGAATTTTCGCTTGGTCGCCGACTCAATGAGCCGCACCGAATCCATCTTATTCTTCCTGCTATACCCCTTCACCCCTTCCTCCTTGGCGATTTTCCTCAATTCCCCCATGATCTCGGCCACCCTAAATTTCAATCCGATCGGCTGATCGGCATCGTCTCGCCGCTGGGTATGCCTCCAGCAAAGCCCATCTTTCCCAGGTTTGCCCTTGCAAATCTGCCCCTTCTTCCTTTTCAGTGGGGTATTGCAGAATTTCTGCATTTTGAGGGATGAATTTGGTGTGCTATCTTCGCAGACGGAATCTTCGTAGCAATCCATGATAATCTTGGATGGCATGATTTTATTTATACTATTCAAATTTGGAAAATATTTAAGGTGGTCTGATGATTTTTTTTCTCGGTCTTTCCCTCCCTGCACTTTTCAGCATCCCCGCCTCGCTCAAGATCCATTTGCATCCCGAGGCCCCAAAATTTGGGTCTGATGCAGGATTTCTGCATGGAAAATGGCTTTGGTGCAGAACTCTCATTTCTTAACTACTAACATGCTGACATATAAAATAAAATCTGGGTCATACTGCATGATATTGTTTCTGTATTAGGCTAACTTATGTTAGCTTTACATTTTGATCATATGAACTATTCGTTGTCTATCAGTTTTAGACATCTTTGAGTTGATGGTCTTCCAAGCATTTAAATATTATCTACACTGAAGAGAAATAAGCCGTCGAAATGCGCATATGCAGAAACTAAATTCACAGCAACTTCGGTATTTAGTTATTTGTTACAACTAGGCCGATGCCTCTGCTGGTGGACTGTTAGTCCCCGAAGGTATTCACATGCCCAGTAGTCAGTACTTCAGTGATGACCCGAAAGCCGCTTCTATTTGGAACCTTGCAATATCTAAATTTTTGTAAATTTTGTTGAAAACTAAGAAGTGTCCCCTTATGCAAAGCTCTCTCCTTGGCTGATTTTGGCTTTACATTTAGATCATATTGGTTATTGGTTATTCGTTCTCTATCAGTTTTAAACATCTTTCAGTTCCAAACGTCTAGTTTTTATCTGCACTGAAGAGACGTTAGTTGTCGAAATGCACATATGAAGAAACTAAATTCACAGTAACTACGCTATTTGGTTATTAGATCGTCAAAAGGTATACTGACATACACACAAAATCATACAATTATTTTCTACACTGCTGCATATAGTACGATCTAAAGATGCTTTGTGGAACAGATATATGGTTAAATACTTAGCAAGATACCTAGTATTGTATTCATTTTTAACGACATCGAAAACAGAAAACAAATGCTACATCATTGTCGACATAAATTTTATACAACTGGAATAAGTTTGACTTATTTAGAAGACAGGATTTGTCTGTCACTTTTGTCTCATTAGACATTATAATTTAAAAGCCGGTAAAATGAAAAACCGTGAAAAATAAATGCTCACGTTTAAATACTATATTGCTAGCCGGGTTTTGAGACTTTACTTGTTTTGTTTGGTCATTTTTCTTATTGAACTTTGCCATTTTCTTGGTTTTAATTTGATCTGACAAATATCACATTACTTCATGTGCTTTAACAGTAATGGATTCATGCATTCCAGGGAAAACTCTTACTAAGAAAACTGACATACCATGGATGACAAAGAGAAATCAAAGGATGACACGTAACAAGAAAATAAACATGGCCCTAACAGCCAACAAGCTAACAACTTTAACTACTACCGGAAAGTTGTTAAGAACACACTCCATTCCTCCTACCATAGATACTTGAACAATCTGCTTGACCAAGAAAAAGATGCAACATCAAACAGCTGGCAATAAATCAAGAATTGATGAGCATCGCTACCCTTAATGAAGGTGTGGGGATTGTTGACACACAGTCACAAAAAGCAAAAGTACTGAATGAACTCCAGTCTTCACAAGAGAAATCAGAGAAAGCATGCCAGATAAGGGACCATCGATCTATCGTCCAATGGAACACATTACCATCACACAAAATGGTGCGATCAAGTGCATAGACAGATTAAATGAAAAAAAAGCATCTGGTCAAAACAAAATATCAATTATCTCCCTGACGAAAATTGCCAGCACCACCATATCCGTTTTCACCTTGATCTTCCAGCAGTTACTGGACATTGGAGATGTACCAGGGAATCGAAGGAGCGCCAACTTCTTTCTTCAAGAAGGGTGATCGCTGAAAACCAGATCAACAGACAAGAATCCTAACAGCTACCGTATCAAAGATGCTAGAACACATAGTAGTCTCCAAAGTTAAGGACCATTTAGTCGACCAACGAAAACCAACATTGATTTCGAGCGAAACGATCATATGAATCCCAACTACTCATGATAAAAGACGACATTGCGAAACATCTTAACGGAGGTAAACAAGTTGATATGGCAATATTAGATTTTTCAAAAAGTTTTTACAAGATCACACACTAACGGTTGTGGAACAAACTTAAGTACTATGGTATACAAGGAACTACTCAGAGGTTGATCAACAACTTTCGAAAAGACATGCAGCCATCAACACGTCGTAGACGATAAGGCAATATCTAGAATATCAACAGTTACATGATGTGTCCCCAAGGGGACAGTAATTAGGGCAAACAATTTTCTGATATTCATCATCGACTTAGCCGACAAAGTGACATCAAATAACTCGCCTCTTCGCTGACGACTGTGTAATATACAGACCAATGAATAACAGCAGAAATCCTTTAAGATGACCTCAATTATCTTGTTCAGTGGAGCAACATCTGGCAGATGGAATTCAACGTCAAGAAATGTGCCATAATGCAGTTTTCAAACACAACCAAGAAAAGACTTTTTTTGGTTCTAGTGCTCCTGATGAGGAATTTATTTCCGAAATAGAAATACAGCTCATTAAAATTATTGCAGTTGGAGTAAACATATGTGTTATGGTCTCATGTTCATTTACCCCATATCCTGTCTTAAAATATTTTGAACTACAACGTTGGAAACTGTTCATCGCCATTCATATCTTGGCGTGAACTTCATGATACACTAAAGTGCAATAAACATATTGACAACATTTGTAGGAAAGCTGTTGATAAATTGGGATTACTAAAACAGAATTTTAGACACTGCCCACAAAAGGTGAAAGAGTGTTCTTACAAGGGCCTAGTAAGAATATTCCATCCTATCTGGACTCCACAACACATCACTCAGATAAAGCAGGTAGAGCAAGTCCAACATAACGATGCTACATTTGTACTCAGTCGCCCATGCAACTCGGAAAGTCAAAAAAAAAGTTACAACAATGATAGATCAATTACATTGGAACAACCTGCAGCAGAGAAGAGCCTAACTGATGTAAGCATGATGTACAAAGTAGTTCATCACCTAGTGGCAATACCAGCACAATTCCTTCCACCACAATCAGTATCTACAAGAACTAGATACATCCACCGCATAAGGTTTTCTTCCATACCACTGCTGCATCAAAATACCTACCAGGATTAAGTTTCTTCAATACCACTTCCGCATCAATGCCTACTAGGATTAACTTTCTTCAATACCACTTCCGCATCAATGCCTACTAGGATTAACTTTCTTCAATACCACTGCCGCATCAATACCTACCAGAATTATTTTTTTCCATACCACTGCCGTATCAATATACCCTCCAGGATTAAGTTTCTTCTGGGACTAATAATATTAGTCCCAGGTTTCTTCAATACCACTGCCGCATCAATACCTACCAGCATTTGTTCTTCCCTAGGACCTACATTGTTTAGAACATGCTACCAGAAACACCTTAGCGATGAAGCTATGGACACTGGTTCATTGGGACAACTAGGTGTCCCGAGTCGTACATTATCAACTTCGACTGATTCTCAGGAGCAATCATCAGATCAAACATTTTCTTCTAATACCGGTAATTCATTTGATTCTGCCCCCAACTTTAAACCTTGTTCTGTTATAATAAATGATATTTTAAATTTTCCTGATCAGCAATCGCAAGGCACAATTTCATCATGCCGCGTGAAAAAATTGCAAAACATGTAACATTCTTATTACTGACTCAAATTTCACAAGCAACCTTACCAACAAGTCTTATTCAACGAGAATTTCCGACGATCTGAAGTGCTCTTCCAGAAATCTTATTTATGGCTTAGAGTGCTCTTTGTGGATTGATTTATGTAGAGGAAACAAAAGACAGGTTGAACAAGCGTATGCGCGGACATGGATACGAAGTCAAGGACAATAAGACCCGACATGTTTACGCACATTTCAACCAACCTGACCATTCAATTGTCAACATGAACGTCAGGATTATTGAAAAAATATATCATAAGACAAACAACCCTACACTGAGTACACCTTACCGTCTACAAAGAAAGGAAAACTGGTACCGCAATACCCTATGGTTGTAATGATAACATAAAAAGTGTAGGAAATCTGTCAAGTCCAGGATGTAATTCGGTGAATGTGATGAATATATTGAATGGAAGCCAACGCAGACCACATAGTCATGGACACAGGCATTACACTGCCCCGCGTCTGCATGACATTTTAATAAATAGTCTTCTTCCATTTATGACTATTCCACTAGGTATTCATCACATTCGTACCAAATTGTATTATTTGCCGCTTTCAAAGCTTCATTCTTTCTACAAAACATGTTTAGCATCACCAGTGACTGATTGGCATTCCCTAGAATATAAATTAACAGCGATTGTTTTAGATATATCAAATCATAGACTGTTCAAACCTGTCCGCGAATCAGCCAACGAACCTGATAACTGCGCATTTCTCAAAATTCAATTCGCCAGTAAAGGCTTGGACGCCATAAATCTCGCCAACATTCTACACAGTAAAACAGTGACATCAAACATTCCACCTTACTTCAAAGATCAATCTGTTCCACTATTTTCATATTCCACTAAACCCATTGCAACTACCATTTTCAATTACAAACGGGTATTGCGTGATTTCAAAATTGACGACTTCAATGCCAAACCACCTGATTGCACTTGCTCCACTTCCCCCTTCAATTACAGTCCGGCTGGACACCTGATAACCGGTGATATAGATATTATAGACAATATCAAACTACGAGGGGTCTTTTCAAAAGGTCCCCAATTCCGTGAACCCCAGCATATCAACTGGAAGTACAACTTCAATATTTTGATGGATGCAGTTGAGGACTATGCGAGGAAGTGGGCAAAGAAAGAGAAAGAAGATGTCGAGACGCTGTCCGACTGGATCAGGTCCATTAAGTCGTTATTAGTGAATCGTATTCGGCGTCTGAAAACATCAATGAAACCCAGAAATCCCAGTATTTTGAAGATCCCCTCGTTAGAAAACCCCTAGACAACCTCAACGAAAATTACGTCTTGTCCTTGCAGACAAAGCTTCCAACAACATACTGTTCGTGTGTAAGAAAAACTATCTTGACTGTCTGGTAAAGGAGATGGGAATTGATAGTTCATCAGGAAACCCAACTTATACTCCCACTACACTATCAAGGGAGGAGATTATTGAAAATCACAACTCTGTTTTAGCATCCTTTGACATCAAAACGGATGGTGAAAACAATCAGGTCCATACATATACTGGGTCCCTAAACTTCATAAGAACCCATACAAACATATTCATTGCAGGGTCTTCCAGACGCACCACTAAGCCACTTTCCAAGCTCCTTACTTCTTTATTGACCGCAGTCAGAGATGGCCTGAAAACTTACTTTGATAAGGTCTACTCCACGAGCGGCGTCAATCAGATGTGGATTCTAAAAAATTCTAAAGATCTCCTTGAACAGCTAGCCTCTGGCAGTCTCACCCATTGCCATAGCATACAAACTTTTGATTTTCTACTCTTAATACTAACCTACCACACAATAAATTGAAAAACAGTAATTTCTGATTTGATACATCAATGTTTCTGCACTAAAAACGGAGAACGCAGATACACTTACTTAGCAGTAGGGAAAGACAAAACGTATTTTGTTAAGAACCACACTGAGTCAAACAAGAAGTACACAGAGAATGAAGTAATCAAGATGTTGGAATTTTTAATAGACAATATTTTTGTCGAATTTGGAGGCCGCGTTTTTCAGCAGACAATTGGGATTCCCATGGGAACTACTGCGCGCCACTTTTAGCTGATCTCTTTCTTTTCACGTACGAGGCCAAGTATTTACAAGGGCTAAGACAGAAACAAGAGGCTCTCAAGAGCCTGTATCGCTCACCTGGGTGCTGCAGCACTATAATTCCCAATTGATGGTCCATCTTTGGTGGTGTATGTACATAAAAATCAGAAACTTCTTATTAAATTTAATTAAAATTGTTCAAGCAGTTTCAGAGAAGATTTTTGAATGCAGTTTCCAAACTTAAAGGGCCTATGTAAATCTACGTTCCCTGCTGGCAGCTATTTAACATAAAACTTTGAAGAGGGTCACATATGGACTATCTTATCAAAATTCTACTGAAATTGTTCAAGCAGTTTCAGAGGAGAAGATCTTTTTATGCTATTCCCACTGGGTCCAATGTTAAACTAAGTTTTGCTACTGGTGGCCATGTCGGAAGACGGATCAGCACCAAAGTAACAAGCTTGGTCAAAATTTAAAAAGTTTCATTTATGCAATGTTTAAATTGAATCCATTCAATGGTTTTCCATGATATCTTTGTATGCATTTCCCCTTAGGGTCCAATTCATTGCTGGCAGCCATGTTGGATGATGGATCAGCACTAAAGTAACAACACTTGGTCAGCTTCTCATAAGCAAAGTTTGGATTAAATCTATTAAGCAGTTCTCTAGAAGAAGATCTTTTGTTAAATTAAGTTCACAGCTGGTGACACTTGGTCAGCACCTGACAGGCATCATTCATGTCATGTTTGAATTAAATCCATTCAGCAGTTCTCTAGAAGGTCTTTGTGTGCATTTCCCATAGGGTGCAATGCTGTCGGTCATGTAAGATGACAAATTGGCACCAAAGTAATAACACTTGGTCAGCACCTCATAAACATCATCCATGCCAAGTTTGGTTCAAATCCATTCAGTGGTTCTAAAGAAGTTCTTTGTAAGCATTTTCCCATAGGTTCCAATGTTAACATTAAGATCCCCGCTGGCGGCCATGTTGGATGATGGATCGGCACCAAAGTAACAACACTCGGTCAGCACCTCATAAGCATCATTCATGCCAAGTTTGGTTCAAATCCATTCAGTGGTTCTCAAGAAGATTTTTGTATGAATTTTCCCTTTAGGTCAAATGGTAAACTAAGTTCCCCGCTGGCGGCCATGTTGGAAGCGGTCGGAAAACTTGAACGTGTTCAATAAAATATAGTCCTTAACATGCTGAACATTTTTGCAATTTAAACTTGACCTCCATCTCAAAGCGTTTTTGAAATATAGGACAAAAAGTAAAAAATCACGAAAAATTTGACCAATAAAGGGCCACAACTCATATATAGGTCCTTGGAATTTCTTTAAAAAATCCATGTGGGTAGATCTTAACATGCTGAACATTTTTGCAATTTAAACTTAACCTCTACCTGTTATAGATTTTTTAATAAAAAATAAAAAAACATAAAAATTTTGAAAATTTTACGGAAAAGGGGCAATAACTCTTAGACGGGTCATAAGATTTTCTTCAAAATTTCAGCATGGGTAGATCTTCTCATGCTGATCATTTTTACACCTGTCAGATTTTTGATATCTGTAACGGTTTTTGAGTTATTTGCCAAAAACTGTAATTTACCCCTATGTTCTATTTTTAGTAACGGCAGCCATGTTGTTAAACCTAAGACATACAAAATAACAAATTTGAAACTAGATACCCTAGTGATGATTCAGTTAAAGTTTGGTTAAATTTGACCCAGTGGTTTCAGAGAAGATTTTTGAAAGTGAGCTAACGACGGACGGACGACGGACGCCAAGTGATGGCAATAGCGCACCCTGGCATAGCCAGGTGAGCTAAAAACAAACGCATTTAGCTCAGTCCTTTAATTTCAGCTTCCGCTACATAGGCGATGTACTTTCTCTTACTAATCCAAATTCAAGGAATATTTACACCAGATCTATCCCAATGAGCTTGAAATTAAAGACTACTGATACACCTACTTCAGCTTCGTACTTAGATCTTTTGATATACATTGACGAAGATGGACGTTTGAAGTCTAAGCTATATGACAAACGTGATGACTTTAACTTCCAAATTGTGAACTTTCCCTTTCTGAGCAGCAATATACCTACCTCTCCAGCATATGGAGTGTACATTTCACAGTTGATTCGTTACTGTCGGGCATGTAGTGTATACAATGATTTTTTTAATAGAGCTAAAACACTGTCCCAAAAGCTGCTTAGTCAGGGATTTGTTCAGCCTTTGTTACTTTCATCCCTTCAGAAATTCTATGGCCGTCACCATGACATCATTGACAGATATGACGTGTCTGCGTCCCAAATGAAAACGGACATTTTCAGCTAGATTTCACGTCTTCATGGATTTGACATCCTCGGTTTTGACTCTACCCTGGATTGACTCACTGATAGTGTGACGGGTGCCACTAGTGGAACAGGACATGCTTACCCTTCCGGAGCACCTGATGTCACTCCCGTTTTTCATGGAGTTCACACTATGAGTGCCTTAAATCTTAATATCGTCATTTTTATTTTCGTCTATTGTGGCTGTCTCACGTCCTTGTTTTGTCTTTGTTTTTCTCTGTTGCCGTTTTTGCCATGTCTTTGGACTTCGATTTTTGTAATCATCACTTCCTTTGTTCCTTCAGTATTCTACTGCCGTTGCTTCACTGGTGGCCGTCAAGTCGTCCATCCAAAGACAATGGCAACCAACAGTGCATATAAAGAGATCCATCCATTGTATAGTTTATAGACATGTTTGTTTTAATCATCAGTTGCTATTTTCATCCGCACCAGTCTTTTCACACATAGCGTTCTTCTCGTTCTAGATGTCCAGTATCGATTTTGACGAGTATACTAGTTGAAATAAATACATTCGAGTTTTGAAGAATGATTATCTATCTCAATATTTTTGTTGAAATCTCCACCATTAATAATTTCTCGAGGTTTGTTGAATTTCATATCTTGGGTCTTTATTCTTAAAATTTAAATTCTGTGGCACTGAATCTTTACGTGGCATACATATATAATGTTGTGGATGAGGTTTGGAGTTAAGTGCATTAAGCTCGTTGGTTATCAGAATCCACATTAACTTCAGGATCTAAAGTGAGAACCTAACCGTCTGTCTAAAAACGAACTATACTAAGACAATGGCAGCGTCGGGAAAACATAGAAACAAGGACACATCATGAGCACGGCACAGAAAGCAGACACACATAATTATACAAAAATGAATAACCAAGTCCGCCGTACCCATGGGCATATGTTAAGGTTGTACTTACTGATCATCTGTTGTAATGAGGTCACGATGCAACCCATTCAACAGATGTAGTTTTAAGAGATTTTTCATTAGACATTGGTATCTTTGTGACCGCCTAATTAATCAAGACTTCAAAAAATCCAGTCTCATACGATCATTAAAAAAAGTTCTGTAAATAGATATCAGTTCCTTGTTGAAAAAAAATCGGTCTAACTATGATCCAAGATTCATTTTTTAACTTAATACTGGGATAACCATTTCTTTTCACCGTTCACAAACGTCCAATATCAATGGAAGGGGAAACATGTTTCACCCACGATTTCTTTTAAAAATACGCGTAGCAAGTCAGGACAATTGCTATAGACGATTTTTTCGGCGACTTTAGCTCTTGACAATTCTGTTCGGTAATTTTGTGTGCACCTCCACTGACAATTAAAAGGCAACTGAACTGAACTTAGTATAAAAAGACTTAAACTTGCGGTTTATTTAGCTTAAAGCTACTATTTCAAGCTCAATTGTATTATAGATGTTTTTATTGTGGTCTGTTGTGATTTTCTTTCCATCAAGTGGAGTTGTTGTAAAAAAGAAACAAGATTGCTACGTGTAGCTATGTCCTCCGCCACTGCAATAGTCGATAAAGTCCAATAACTTATGTAAAATTTTGCGAATCAAAATGGCGGCAGGATATGATCAACTGCATTAGGTTGCAAACAGCCAAGCAAAATTTCAGCAAAATCCCTTAACTGGATTTTGAGATCTGTCCACAAAATCTTCCTATGTTGTAGTATGCATTAAGTCGATAAAGTCCCATAACTCCAGTAAAATTTGTCGACTCAAAATGGCGACATAATATGATCAAGTACATATGGTGGAAATAACAAAATACCGAAGTTACTGTTAATAATGTTCAAACAAAATTTCAGCATTTTCCAAGGAGTTGTGCCCACAAAGTGTTCCTAAGCTGTAGCATGCATTAAGTCGATAAAGTCCCATAACTCCTGTAAAATTTGTCAAATCAAAATGGCGATATGATCTAGAACTAATGTTGACTTACAATCCTGTAAAATTTGAATGAGTTCTGAGCAGCGGTTTCTGAGGAGTTGCGTCCACAAGATTTGCCATTGTATAACAATGTGGAAATAAACTAAGTCCCATAACTCCAACAAAATTTGACGAATCAAAATGGCGATGCAATATGATCTAGTACTAATGGTGACTAACAATCCTGTAAAATTTGAATGAATTCTGACCAGCGGTTTCTGAGGAGTTGCGTCCACAAGATTTGCCATTGTATAACCATGTGGAAATAATCAATGTCCCATAACTTCTACAAAATTTGACGAATCAAAATGGCGATGCAAGATGATCTAGTACTAATGGTGACTAACAACCCTGTTAAATTTGAATGAATTCTGACCAGCGGTTTCTGAGGAGTTGCGTCTACAAGATTTGCAATTGTATAACAATGTGGAAATAATCAAAGTCCCAAAACTCCCACAAAATTTGACAAATCAAAATGGCGATGAGATATGATCTAGTACTAATGCTGACTAACAACCCTGTAAAAAATTTGAATGAATTTTGACATGCGGTTTCTGAGGAGTTGTGCCCACAAAAAATGTGTCACACGGATGTACAGACGAACGGACGCAGACCATTTGTATGTCCGTCTGTTGCGTTGTGGCGGGGGACAAAAACAATATTTAAAAAGATTTAACATAATGGCTGTAAAGGTACATTTGAATCAAGGAATTCTTTCCTTGGTATGTTGGTCATTTAGTATAGGCCAACCAGTCAACTGTCACATACTGTATGGTGGTATTTTTTTGATGTCATAGCTTGATTGTATGTAGCAGAGTGCTTTTTGCAAATAAATGTGGTGTTACTATGGGCATTAAAAGCTAGGAAAAGAAATATTTGTGATAGAATGTGTAGTGTTAATGCCTATCCAGTGATGTATATGTTTGTTAGGTTTTTTAATTTCTATCCAATATGGAAAAGTCCAAGAAATCGTCGAATACCGACATTATATTCTATTTTCATAATATAATTGAAACAGACAATTTCAGGGGATTTGTTTGATTCACATGAACTGTAAAGAACAAGATTGGCACAAGTAATATGAAAATCTGTCCAAAATCCAAACATGTTGGGGTCCTGGAATTACATTTTGTCATCAGATGCACCTTAAATAGTCACAAAGATTTAGACTATAAAATGTTCAAGCGGTTTTAGAGCAGATCTTTGGATACATTTCCCATAGGATCCAATGTATAACTAGGTTCTTTGCTGGCAGTTATTTAGTATGAGGTACTTGTACAAAAATCCTAAATTTTGAAGGGGACCACCCAAAGACTATTATATTAATATTTACTCAAAATTTGTCAAGAAATTCTAGAGGAGATGACGTCTGAATGCTTCAATGTACACCTATGTTAACCAAGGGCTGCCATTTTTTATGATGTAGGAAATAAAATCTAAGTTTGAATGAGACTACCTAAGGATTATTATATTCAAATTTAATCAAAATTGTTCTAGCAGTTCCAAAGGAGAAGATCTTTGAATGCATTACCTATTGGGTGCAAGATTTAACTTTATTAAATGATAAGGAATTCTGCTTTTTGCTGAATGGTCGAGAAAGCATTTCATTGCTTGTACCTCAGAGTGAGTAGACATCACGCGAGGTCTACTTGGAATTTTGGCTTGGCTAACATTATAACATTTGTCTGTGCGACATCTGTTGCAAACAAAAACGGAAGAACGTTTCGATACTGAGTGCGAAAAATCATTGAACAGAATGGTTTGGTTTGATCTGCACTGATGAGACGTAAGTTGTCGAAATGTGCAGGAATTTAAAATTATAACCAGTGCTTAAGCATGTGCCAAGAAACATTATACTAAAATTTGAAAATGATCCGTTCACTGGAACCAAAGTTATGCAGACAACAGACACCAAAATACCCAATTTTACCCCTTTTTGGCCCCTTTTCCTGAAATGGGTGGGGTCAACAATCTGAGCTTAAAACCAGAGGTAAAGATTATGCCAAGAAACCTCATACTGTAATTTGATAATGATCCGTTCAAAAAATAACAAAGTTATGCTTGCCACAGACCCAGACGAGTGTGCCATACCGTAATACGACCGCAAAAATTTTTGTGGTTGTATAAATATGTAGGCAATTGAATGGTAATGTCCGATAAAGTGCAAAAGTGCTGAAATGAAAAACTGAGATTTGCCCGTTTGGGGCTTCATATTCTAACTTGAAATATTGATAAAATTTCCTACTCCTGTGGATGCTGTTAACCTTTCCGTCCAGATATGAAATACAAAAGCAGGTACAGCAATTATATTTCATTTTGTCATCAGATGCCTGAATCTCCTATTTAAAAATTTAAGTCACATTCACCTTCTTTCCATGGCTGAGTGAGTTGAAGCTAATGTTCAAAAACATTGCGTTGTTTTTCATTTATTGGCATCATTTGTATGTTTCTTCACCCATAAATATTTTTTTCTCAACAATGAACATTTAATTATCTCCCTCTTACATAGCTCTGTCCTTAGATGATTTTGGCTCTTCTATTTAGATCTATTTCAGTATATAGATTTCCAATATTTTAATTTTATCTGCACTGAAGATACATAAGTTGTCCAAATGCGTATATATTCAGAATCCAAATTAACAGCAACTTCGGTAATAAGTTATTTAAGACTTGATCAATATTCTCAGAATATGTAGCAAATTACAAGGAGTCAGTAACAATAGGTTTTAGATAGATAAGGACATTAATGTACATGTTCATGGATGGGACATACAAATATATGACAAAGTTACAGAAGATCGGAAATGTATTCATTGTTTTATCATGTTTATAGAGCTGATAGATGCTGTAAAGAAAGTGCAAGAGGGAGTTCATCTTTTTAATTTGATTTCATATTCTATACGTATCTAGCACAATAATGTAAGAGTTCTATCATAGTTAGACAACTCTTTATCTACAGTTACAATGTAATGACTCGACAAATGTTATGTTAGTATTTCTGTCTTGTATTAAAATAATAACACATGTTTATAATACATGTGCATGTTAATCTCATCAACAATGTATTTCTCATGGTTTACAAGTATAAATAACATTAATGTCATGAAATACTACTTAAATAATGGCAATCATGATGAGGTACAGAAATAGATGGCATGTATAGCTATTGCCAATCACAATCATGATTGATATATGAACAAAAATGTAGCTAATTATCCAGTCTTTTTCAATGGTTAAAAATTATCACAGATTCTATTTCCCTCGCTTAAAGGTTCCTTTTGCCTTTTTCTTTGCTGATCCTTTCTGATCTTCTTGCTGCAAAAATAAAACATTACAAATGGTAAACAAGGTAGACATTTTTTTAGAAGTAGTCCCTCTTTAATTTTTTTCCTAAGCATCACAGATGACATCTTTACAGGAACACAGACCCACGTGGTTGCATTTTTTTTATTTCAAAAATATATAACGCTAAAAAAATTTAACTATCATAGTCATCATATATGTGCTTTTTTAAAGTCTTTGAATAAATGGTTTTGGCCATAGGTTTACTGATTTCTATGGTACAGGATGCTAAATACTGAAATAAAACTTTCATTCCTGATCGTGTGAATTATTCATATATCATTTTGTACTCATTGCTGGTGACTGTCTCATTAACATTTCCCTTACTTCTTCACTTTCTGTTTAAGAAATTCCAAGTGGTCACTTCCTCGGTCAGAAGAAAGTTTATTTAAATTTGATTTGTAGAGAAAATGAGGTTTGATCATCAGGAGTTCAGCAGATCAGTTCAGTGCACCCTGTATCTTCATTAAAAAGTGGGTAAATTCTCAACATAGATAGGATAGTCTACAATTTTACCACACTTGTCCTTTATCTTCTCATATTTCAACTGCTTTATCTTCTCATTTATCAACTGCTACAGCAGTTTGTCTCTTTTTTACTTTTATAAATTTATTTCAATAAAACCAAAAATTTCTGCTTCAAAATTGATAAGTAAATGTCTGCATGCCTAGACAAACTTACTTTTCGTTTGGTACTGGCTGTTGAGACAACAGAGAAGAAGGAATCCAGTCTGCCTTGTGTTGATCCTTGTTTGGCTTTCTGAAGTTTCTTTACACCATTCCTTATCCTGTCTTCACTGTAAAAAAAATTCCAGCATATTCAGTTAAATCACATTACAAATTGGTGTTTTATTAATTACAATAAGCCCAATTCCTATGTCAGGTTTCCTTGTATCTAACCACTAGACTCAGAAACTGTGCACATTTGACATAAAGAACCTGTGCACATTTAATGAAATATTGAATTGTGATGGACTTTTTATCGATCATTCCTGACAAGTTGAACTCAATATTTTTTAGATGAATATAAGGTCAAGTCAATGCACATAACAAATGTCATATTATTGCATTAATAGTCCACACCAATCTTTTGGGTAAGGAGAACTTATAAAAGACCTGCCCCTCACAGTTTAATGTAAGTGACATCATTTAGGTGAAGTTTTATCAAAATTTTATGACTCAAATTTCAATTAAACCCAAATGGTGTATTGCTCTAACAGGCCAATTATATTCAATAATTCAACAAGTTGCAATAACAAAAGGGAAAATGTCTTTCATAATATTTAACTTCAAATAAATTAAAAACAAACCCTAGCAAAAACAGCAAAAAAAAAACACCTGTGTTACAGAATGCACCTTTTCAATAAATTATGTGGCAAATTTCTATTTAGTTTATCTGCAGTTTTACAAAATTAACTGCTACTGTTTCACCGTCAAACCGACAATCTATGATTTATTGATGTTTAATGATCAAGGATATTCACTCGCTATTTATGAATCGACATGGATGACACTAACTATCCATAAAAGCAATTCAATTTTCCTCCAGGATATTTTATTTCCAAAGGGAATATTCGCCACACCACCATCTGAGGTGATTTATAAGTGTCTTCACTGGGTCTAGTGGCAGCTATCTTTTGATAAACAATTTTACTCCTATTACCTGAAGTTTTTCTTGTTGACCATATATTCCACCAAAGCTTCTTCATCAGGGTCGGACCATTTTAACTACAATAAGATACATGTAAAGTACAGTAAAAGAAATAGCGTATTGTATCCATATTTTTTAATGCAAACAAGAGGTTCTGTGGCCTGTTTGGACACTCTCTATTGGAGTAGATGACAGCAAATTTGAATTCACTACTTGTGGTATGGGACATTGTTTTAAGCTCAAATACAAAATTTGAAGAGGCAGTGTTTAGTAGTTAATGAGAAAACTTACACCAGAGGCTCCCTGGAGCCTGTATCGCTCACCTGGCTTTCAGTTGCCACAACTGAGGTAACATTGTAAGTTATACAGCTGAACTTCAGTCTCTCCAACTTTGGTAGCTCGAACACCACCAATATCTTGAACTGTATCTTAAGTCTGACCATGTTTTACTATATTTCTTTGTTGGGGTTTTTTGACAAAAAATGTTCTTGCTATGGACCATTTTCGACACAAGTTTTGAAGTCGAGAAATCATTTTGTAAATGGCGTTCAACAACAATTTTGTTACCACATTTTTGACTTACGATATCAATATCTTTTTGGAAACCAAATTTCATTGAAATCGGACAGTGCTGAATTTTATACATTTAGTTAAATTTGCGGACAGTGCTGAATTTTCCTGTCTATTTTGGCGGCCATTTTGAAAATGGCGGTCAACGAACAATTATTATTTTAAACACTGTTTTGAAGTCGCAACATCAATATCTATTTGGAAATTTTATTGAAACTGGACAATGTTTAATTTTCTCGCCTTTTTTTTTTTGCAGCCATTTTGGAAATGGCAGTCAACCAACATTTTGAAGTTGTCAAAGCATGGCAAACATTTTATCAATTTACACTTAACTTTCATCTTCTATAGTTTTGGAAATAAAAGATGAAAAATATGAAAATTTTGAAAATTCCATGAAAAAAGGGCAATAACTCCTACAAGGGTTTTTGGATTATCTTCAAAATTTCAGGATGGGTAGATTTTGACATGCTGAACATTTTTGCAATTTAAAGTTGACTTCTATCTCTTATAGTTTTTCTGATAGAAAATTAATAAAGTTAAAATTTTGCAAATTTTACAGAAAAAGGGCAGTAACTCCAAGACTGGGTTTTCGGATTTTCTTCGAAATTGCAGGGCCGGTAGATCTTGCTATGCTGATCACTTTTACTCCTGTCAGATTTTTGATATCTGTAATGGTTTTTGAGTTATTTGCAAAAAACAGCAATTTACCCCTATGCTCTATTTTTAGTAACAGCAGCCATGTTGTTTGGTCTTCGGACTAATCGAACACAATTGTTAAACTGCATACCCTGGTGATGCTTCAGGCCAAGTTTGGTTACAATTGGCTCAGCAGTTTCAGAGGAGAAGATTTTTGAAATTGTTGAC
>MJUU01048827.1:123554-133810 GCA_002080025.1 Modiolus philippinarum
AAAATATAATATTAATATCGGAGTATTATGAATATTTAATGCATAAAGAACAACATATCAAATTTTCATTTTTGAGTGTAGTTTCACTTTAAAAATGATTAAAACGCTCAGTTGTTAATTTCAATGTACAGAAGATAGTTCTAATATAAGTACACTATTTCACGTAAATATATTTTACTATATAGGGGGTAAAGACAAATGTCCGACCCATTTTAATCATATAAAAAAAATTCCGCAAAAAAATGTAGTTTACAAAGTATAAATATAATAATGTTTAAATAACAAAATACCGAAGTTATTATAAATTTAGTTTCTGCACATGGTCATTTTAGGCAACTTATGTCTCCACACTGCAGATCAAATCAAATGACTTTTAATACAAAAACCAAATTTTTGTTTTTGTTTGTTTTGTTTTGTTTTGTTTTTTTTGTTTTGTTTTGTTTTTTGTTTTGTTTTTTTTGAAACAGTAAAACACCACCGAGTCCGTAATCTGTATTGTACGAACAAGTTCTAAAACTATGCAAATGCGTTAATTTAATTTCATTTATTTTTCAGGAATCATAACATATATTGGATCGCGTGTGACATTGGATTGTGTACATAGTGGGAATTTTTTAATATTCAAATATAAACATTGGATTGTGTAAACGGATTATAATATTCATAATAAGACAGTAAGAAATATATGTAGTTTCTTTACTATCCCGTCTTACCTTTAAAAAGTATCAACTATCATTATGTAATTGATTATAATTATTGTCTTCAATCTCCAAATTCATTGATTAAGAAATGACGCAGTGTATTGCATCATAATAATCTCCTTTTATGGTGTTTATTGTTTTAAGGTGTGTCCATTAATTACTTTTTCATTGGTTAATTATTTGACGCATTAAGGTGTGTTCAATAACTACCATTTCATTGGTTACGCTCTGCATCTTAATCGCATTATCCTTGTGTATCCATATTTGGTGTTTTTTGTACTTGTCAAAAATGACGCATTATTATGTGACTCGCTGTACTACATCATAATCTGTTAGGTTAGGGTGTTGAATATTTTCTGTTTCTTGGATAAAGTGTGGTGAATCCTAAATATCGTTGTTTTTTTATTACAATTTCGACAATTATTTCTCTTAAGTTTATTTACACGCGTCTCATTATTTTATTGTTTTATACCTTGACCATTGATCTGTGTATCTGTTTGGTGTTTTAATGGGGTTCTAAGCAGGAACGGTTACGTACAATTGTTGTTTGTTTGTGACGTATGTGTCACAACAGGATTAGTGTATTTACATAGAGTCGAAGTTTGTGATACTGTAATGTTTAGGGGTTGTTAAGCAGTTTCGTCACAGGAACAGTTACATACAATTGTTGTTGATTTGTGACATCTTAAAAAAGACACAAATCACTTTACATGTGTCACATTTATTGATAATAAGTATACAATTAATACACATTTAAGTAACATTTGTCATAATTTACACAATTAATATTGAGTCAAAAATCACCATTCTGTGAATTGATCGGGTTACATTTGGAACAAGTTAAAAATCCTAATTGGTTCATATGATCCGATCTGTAAGGACACGGAACGACACTGTTCAGTTCGGGTACAAAATCACTTATCACACAAGCTGTATCTTTCAGTTTAGCATATTCCCTTTTTTTGTTGGGACGACATTCGTTTCGTTTTGGGGTAGCAAGAATTGTCTCAAGTCTACGCACACTCCCGTAGCCTTTACACTGCAATAAACATTCCCTCCGATATGACTTGAATAATCTTTTTTATCGTTCAAAGCTTGATCTACAAAATCCAACAAGTCTAAAAGCATTTTCCATCTGCAAAGGGTCAAACTGATCTCTTTTTTCTTGGGTATCAGCTTTCCGTCTTTGGTCTCCCACTCTCTGATATCAATACGTATTTCTCCCCTCCATTCGCTGGCTTGAATAAATCTATTGTTTCCAAGTTCGATATTTCAACGTCTTGCCATTTCGATTATTTTTATGTAAATGAATAAAACTAGGTGTGATTGGGTTTATATACCTAAATTATGCGTTATTTTCATTGGTCGAAATATGACGCAGTGCAGTGCGTCGTCATAATACACAATACATTAATGAAAGGATTAACAAAATCCTTAAAAGGTAATAATGCGATAAATGAGATCATGTATTAGGTCATACCTAAATATATCTCAACTGAGATGTGTGTACGTCTCTCCTCTTTTCACTCGAAGTTAGAAATATGAGAGTTGATGGTACACTATTTCTTGTATAGGGTAATAGACTGACATTATATTGATTTTGGTGGTTCTTAAAAAAGAACCTATTTTTGTGTTGGTTTGAGAAAAATTTAAGGCTTGCCTTTGAATTTACCGGCTAAATGCTTACCATAATTTGGACCCCGGTGAGGGTATATAAATCAGGGTAGCTTGTGATAACATTTATAACGATGGTAATATGTTGTTTTGCATTCGCCGACAAGCTCATATTGCTCAAAAAATGAGTGGTTTATGTGGAAAGATGGGGTATTATAGTTTTAGAGAATTATAATTACGACATACAGGAAAAAATATCCTGGGGTAACCTCTGTCATACCCAAGTACGAGAAATATAAAGTAGTAGTCAAATACTGCCCCATTGACTTAATCCCAAATGACAATTTAATCTTATTTAACATTAAATATATCTGAGGTTGCATGTATGTTGTACTGTAACATTGACCTACCCCATTGACTAAATCCTAAATGACAATTTAATCCACAACTCACTACGTCAATGCTTACAAAATAGTGTGTGATTCGATGGATGGATGTAATTTAAGGTGAAAGTCTGCAAATTTTTACTTTTTACCTAATTCGATTATCTTTATATCGAAAATGCTTCATGCCAAATTACAGTGGTGTACCTTTTTTTATTAAGGGAGATATTTGTAATTAAAAGTTGACCGTAGTATAGTTATGGGTATCTCCATTTTGGATCGGAAGTGACGAAATATTGATACAGATTATTATAATTTGTATCACTAACAATTACGGAGAAGACACGAATCAGAGAAAGGATGCTGGGTAATCATCGATTTGACCAAGAACCGGATAAATTTTCAAATTGAATTTACCAATAGATATTCAAGTCAGTGATATGATCGTGAGCATGGCATACAAGTTAAATATCGTGAAAAATATGATAACTATATCCCATATTTAGAAAATTCTACATTATTTTTCATTTTTTGTCGAAATTCAAGTTGAACAAGTTTTGCCTCTCGTTATCGAAATTACAAAAGATACTACCCTCCTGTTCAAAGCTAACTAAACGGATACATATTCTCTTTTTAGCTTGGATATATATCACGTTATTCGACGATTTCGTTAAAAAGTATCCATATTCTGTAACAAAAATGCCAATTTTTCTGTTGATTTTTTTTTCATAATAATCCATATGATGGTGCAGTATACATTGCACATCAAAGTGCTGTAGTAGAAAGCAAAAATAATTACAATGGTCTTCTTGTTAATGCATTACATTCAGTGTGCACGACGAAACTGTAGCCTCGGATACAGGTGATAAACTGTTCAATTATGTAAGACTCAGGTACAGGTAAATTTTGTTAATTGGTACAATCAACACAGCTGTCACTTGTTTTACAGGTAGGGTCATAAATCATTCTTTGGTCACTTTTGTTCATTAAGGTAAAACAATATACAAAAATCGTCGAATTAGTAACTTCCCTTGAGTTCAGTAATTTTTAAAATGAGAACAAATTGTCAGACTATAGAAAGGATATTTCATTTGGTTTGATAACAACACGTGTTATTGAGAAAAAAAATATGATAAAAAACTTTATTCAAAATTAGTCTTTTGTTTTGTCTTTTGTCTTATACATCTATTTAAATGATGCTTTTAACATACGTTATCAATGCAACATGCATAAGAGTAGAGAAGCAAAAATACGACAATATTTGTCGGGCTGGCCATAATTCACATTCTGCACTGCCTAGTTACTTTTCGAAAGAAAAAAAAAGAAAAATGCGTTAGTTTATTATACATTCAAAAAGACGAACGGGCAAGAAGTGAGGTCAGTAGAAGCTTTAATTTTGTAAATTCAGCATAAATTTAAATGTACTACATCCTCTAGAGTGACGTCGAACTGTAAATCAGTCCCAAATTGGGCCTTGTTTTTGTGTTTTTTACTTGCTATTTGTATAATGTTTTGTTTGTTTTTTTTTCTTTCTTTTATCTATTTTTACGTTAACATCACAATGTCAGAGTTTTCCTGCCTTGGAAGATGTTCAGGTATCTAGTCACCTGCGTTGTGTAATAGCCGATGTAAATAGAGAATCATTCGAGGTATCCAGTGGGGATCTTTGTAGTGTAAAATTGTCAACATTTATTTACAAAACATTCAGACTCCACCTTTTTGCATATTATACATATCAAGGAAGGAAAAAAAAAACAAACAAAATATGTGTACCAGAGATTGGACACAACAGTACACCTGACGGTGATCTAATTACGATGACCATGTTCATTTTTTTATTATTTAGTTTTCATTGAAGAAAAATAGATAGGTGCAGCAGAAAACTGTATATTTTCGTGTTTGTTCGAATTTGAAACATAAGAGTTTCTACACGAATAAACACTCCTGTACCTAGAAATCATGAATAAACGTAACAAGATTAAAAAGTCAATCATTAGCAGATGACCAAACAGGTAAAGAAAGTGTAATTAGGCCAATTCACAGAATGGTACATAAATATAGGTAAACGCTATTCTAAATATCAAACATTGTATCGCCTTCGTTTTGACAATTATTGTCGCAGTAGACAGGCGCGTAAAATGTTTATAAAAATACTGTACTGTCTAGCCCGTTATCATCGCGCGATATAGAAACTGAAAACAGCATAGGTTTAAAAGAATGTTAAGAATCTTTCCACTCAGCTGGTGAAAGGCGGATGCCGTGACAAGTCTTACATTGACTAGATGCACGGGGTCTTCAATCTTTTGTTACTTTCTTGCGTAGCGTCTGAGTCTCAATCGACCTTCTGTTAAAGACGAACATTTTCCGTTACAGTTGATTTTTCCATTCGAAAATAATAAACAGTTTCCTCCTATGCTTCAGTCCGGTCGTATCGTACGTTAGTTAGTCTGTTCGTCACTTGGTATAGATCGATAGTACATCCCAGATCACCTTGCATCACCACGTTAGTTGTATGCATTCCAATAGTTCGACCAATTCTTGACACTCGTTTAATCGAAGAGCTTCAACAAATGTATTGAATGCTTTCGGTCCTCTTTTTATCAGTGTACTTATTAGTTGTCGCACTTTATTTTTCTTTGTATTCTGATCTTCCCACAATTCGTCAGTTAGAATACCAGATCATCTCAGGTGATCGGCAACAGACTCTGCGGGTGTTTCGGCTACCAATCTGACGTAATTCTTGGTCAGTTTCTTTCTGTCTTGTTTATTCATTTTAACTGAGGTGTCAGTGGTTTTATATCTATTTTATAATATGTATACCAATTTATACGTTTAACCTTATATATTTCATAGGTCCAACATAGATATGCAAGCCTTATTTGTTTTATTGGTTTAACCTTGTATACAAATGCAAATCTATTTATACATATAATATGTAAACCCGCATATATAGATATACATTTGGTCTAACCTATCAATATACAACCCATCTATAAATAATCCTTCCAACACCTTAATCCTTTTTGACAACTTAATCCTTTCCGACAACTTAATCCCGGCCGCCATCTTGCTCCTTGGCTCCTTGCGTTTTTGGGTTGCATGAAAAAGCTCACTCCCTACTACAGTGGAATAAGAAAATTAGATCCAAATAAACAATGAAAATCGATGAATTTCTCTATTTTATGGTCAAATTTTAACAACGGCTTGATAATAATTTTTTGAAAAAATATATAGTAAAAAAGGAGAGTGACTTTTAGGTCGTTATTGTGCTGTGTTTGTATTGCGACTTTTTGGTATTTAGTCTGTTTACAAAATGGCTGATCTTGAAAAGCTTGGATTTGTTGGAACTATTAGCGAACAGGATTCAATAAACCTGGTCGCTGAAAGCTCATCGAGTGAAGACGAGGTATTCACGGAACTTTGACATAAATATTCTTTTCGATGAATTATTTTTTAACCCATCAGTTTGTCCAAATTTTGCGATATCGTGCTAGAAACAGATGGTCCCTCTCCCAGACAGCACGTGTTTTAAATTTAACATCACTTGTTATCCCCGAACCGGCGCATCCTTTTACCACAAAACGCTGTAAAAATACCACAGAACACCCAAAATTAACGATGAAAAGGATAAATAGAATTATTTCACCACAGATTTTATATTTTGAGGGCCTTTTCAACATGTTCAAAACACAATAAAAATTAAAAATAGAATCAAACAAAAACTATGTACAAAAAAATATAAGCAAAATATTCACAGCTACATTCTGGACACTGGTTATCACAAATGTAATACAAGATGAATGCCCGGAGGGAGATAAAGAAAAAACTTTTGTTAGTTACTGTATATGGAAAATTAATATGTAACAAAATCAATAACTAACGACAATGGTTGTGATTCCGCAAGAAATTAAATCTGCAAGAAGGAAATGTGTAATATTAAATTCTTTATTCAAATTTCCTGCTATGTTAAGAATTTTAATTATCTCAAAAAGTCAGGTCTTAATATTCAAGCTGGATCCTGATCCTGTAAATTAAGCTGGATTTAATTTTTCGCATGAACTGCGGGAGAAAAAATTTACCATGGCATAAGCTAAGATAATGTTTTATTAAAGTAAAATAAATCTCATTCCCCTGGAAGCATATAAAGGTATGAAAGAATCCTCAATAAACACTCAGGCGATGCTCTTTTGGGGATAGCTCTAATATGACTGGTTCAACACTTCTCACTTACATGTACCTATTGTTCTACAGAAAGGTTACTAGATTTATATTTACAAAATTACACATCCTGATAAAAACGACACCACATCGAGCAATGTCAGAGCTCCACATAAGACAGCTGTGATGTTCCATAGGAATCCGTTGTCATCCATTAGTACCTAAACTTTGTGGTGTTAAATGTACAAAGCAAAAAATACAGACCATTTTAGGAAGCATACCGAATCCTGTTCACCAATATCAAAAGGACCTGAAATGACGCACTTAGGAAAATCCTGTAGGAACTCATTCTCACTTAGAAATTTCATAAACTGTATAGATCCTCTTCAAATTTATTTACCAGTTTTGATAATTGCATACAAATGATCATGGTAAAGTTGTTTTTTTTTCTGTTTGAAAACTTTCAATCATCGTGCCTACCAAATTGTGATTTATCGCTAGAAGGTAATCAGTCAAATCAAACATTTCAAATCGGGGTTTGCGTCTTTAAGAGAATTTATTTTTTCATTGCTTCTTTGCAATTTGTGACAGTTACCATTTAGAAATATTGTGCAATTTTTATACAACCGCAAAAATTTTTGCGGTCGTATAATGGTATGGTGCTGTCGTCATCGTCGTTGTCGTAGTCATAGTTGTCGTTGTCGTCGTCTGTAGATACTTTTGTTTTTGGGCAATAACTTAAGTTCTAGTAGATCAATCCTTATGAAATTTTTACACAATGTTCCTTGGCACAAAAGGAAGGCTTGGCATAGTTTTGGTCTTTGGGGCCCCACCCGTTTTTAAAAAAGGGGCCAAAAAGGGTAACATTTGATGTTTTCACATATTTGACTGTAGAATCTTTATTATATATCGGATTTTGATGGGGTTTCTTTCAGTGTTCTCCTTAGGAAATTTCCAATCAGTACTATGTCAACAGATTTCACATCACATGTACCGTTCATGAGATAAATGGGTCCCAAAAGGGGGAAATCTCAAAAATCTATTTTTTTCATTTTTTGTCCGATTTTGATGCAGCTTTTTTCATTAGATTCCTTATGAAAAATTAATATAGCGCTCAACTTTTATATTTTTGGTAACTTGTTTCCTTTCTCAGCTATGAGGGGCCGAACGGGGCCAAAATTGCAAATTTGCTGATTACCTGAAATTTTTATTTTTCATCGGATTTCGATGGAATTTTATTCTTTGAATTCCTCTTGATGTAAGCTTTTAGTAGTATGTCAACGGATTTTGCGTAGCTCTTACCGTTTCTGAGCTACAAGGGGTCAAAGGGGCCAAAATTGCAAATTTTCGAAATATGTGAAATCTTTATTTTTCATCTGATTTCGATGGGATTTTTTTCCTTGAACTCCTCTTGATATAAGCTTTCATTAGTATAATTACTGTATCAAGCTCTTTACTGTGTCCTCATTCATTTTGAATTACACTTGTTCAAATTTCAGTATTCGACATGCTATGGTCGTATCATGCTGCGCTCGGCGTAGCCCTTTATTGAAAACATATATCTTTTACCACTTAAGGTACAAAAATCAGAAGACTTAACAGCACATACCAAACATGGTACAAAAACTTGCACGTTTACTGAAAACAAATATATAAGATAAGATTCTGTTTCTAGATTGAATTTTTCTCACATACTCGACAAGTTTTGAATAAAGGTTTTTGAATGAATGAGAGTAGCAGAGCCCATTTGGTTTGTTTGTTGACACCCAAATTTATATTTACTGATTGTTTCAGATAGTGTGTTTTTTGGTGTTGAGGAAAACTGAAAAAAAAAGTAAATTTTGTGTGGAGTAATCTGCTATTTTGACAGAACTTAGCGATTATTTAACTTGAGCAATCTAATTACAATGAAAATAAAATCATTAATTATTTCATTAATTATGTAGAACAGATATAAGTCACAAATAAAATTTTATTTGTCATTTCTTGTCCCTGTCAAAATAGGTCACAAGACGATATATTTAATTATAGGGAATGAAGACAATGGTTTGGATACTTCACATTTTTTCCAATCATTCCTCGTGCATTTTTATACCCCCTGCAATCACCTTGTCTGTCTGTCTGTCTGTCCGTCCATCTGTCCACACTTCTTGTAAGCGCAACTCCTCTTAAACCACTTGAAGGATTTTGATGAAACTTTACACAAAGGAAGGACACTATATGAAGATGTGTATGAAGGAATGTAATTATTGTCCAAAACCAGGAAGGGGAGATAATTAGACTCTGACTTTTCATAGATTCCCTATGTATGGGTTTCCTCGTAAGCACAACTCCTCTTAAACCACAGAAAAGATTTTTATGAAACTTTACAAAAAGGAAGGACACTATATGGAGATGTGCATGGAGGAATATAATTATTGTCCAAAACCAGAAAGGGGAGATAATTTGACTTTGACTTTTCATAGATTCCCTATGTATGGGTTATCTTGTTAGCACAACTCCTCTTAAACCACTGAAAAGACTTTGATGAAACTTTACACAAAGTAAGGACACTATATTGAGATTTGCATGAAGGAATATAATTTTTGTCCAAAACCAGAAAGGGGAGATAATTTGACTTTGACTTTCCTGATGTATGGGTTACCTGGTAAGCGCAATTCCTTTTAAACCACTTTAAGGGTTTGGATGAAAGGACACTGTATTGAAATGTGCATGAAGGAATAAATTATTGTGTTGTAATGAAATTTCTCTAACACGTATGATTTTTGCATAAAATGTCAAAGAGATAAAAAAAAAAAGATTTTTTTTTTGTCTGACTTTGACAGAGTATTTTCATTGGCACCCTTATGAAAAATTCTTTCTTGTCGTGAAGATTATATCATTGTGCCCATTTACTTGTATTATGTCCAAACCCACTTAAATTTGCACTTACCATATCAATTGAGGATTCAATGAGCGGAGGGGGGGGGTATATTTGCCTGCCATTCAGCTTCAGCTCTTGTTGACACTGATTCTTAAGGATTTAGTCCTTGTTGTTAATGAAGACTGGTTACCTGTCATCTGAAGAATGTTTTGCTTGTCTTAATGAAACTGAAATTGCTCCAAAATTCGATTTCTACCATGTAATGGAAGGGCATGACCATGATTCACGTAACTAAAAATTCCTTGTTAAAAAAGTTTAATGCATCTTGAGTTGTTTTCTTACATAACCATGGTAATTTTTGTCTCGCCTGCGACGAAAGTCGCGAAAGCGAGACATATGCGTGCAAAGTATGACGATGGCGACGGCATTAACTTTTACTAAATGCAGGATATTTTGAAAACCCTTTGATGTAGGAACATCATATTTGGTCCAGTGGTAGTACTAATCAAGTGCTACCTGACGGACATAACGTTATGT
>MJUU01048827.1:141516-191264 GCA_002080025.1 Modiolus philippinarum
CCATGATATAGCTGGGTACTCCAGCTTCCTCCACCACTAAAACTGACCACCATGATATAGCTGGGTACTCCAGCTTCCTCCACCACTAAAACTGATCGCCATGATATAGCTGGGTACTCCAGCTTCCTCCACCACTAAAACTGACCACCATGATATAGCTGGGTACTCCAGCTTCCTCCACCACTAAAACTGACCACCATGATATAGCTGGGTACTCCAGCTTCCTCCACCACTAAAACTGATCACTATGATATAGCTGAAATACCTACAAAAGTTGTGTTAAACCCTATACAAGCAAACAGAAAAAACAGTATAATTTATTTAAAAGAAATCCAGTTAAAGTATTTACAAAACTGTTATTTGGAATATCCCAGATCTACCTCTTACATATTTCTCTATTCTGGGAGAATACAAATAGTAAATATGTAATATGTATGTGCTAAATATTCTTTTTGTATTATTATAAGAAATAATACATATGTATACTAGTACATACTTAAATAATTTGATGGAATTTTATTTAATTTTACAGATAACTTTTTCAAATTTTTTGCTTTTATAATTCAGAAAGTAAGTGATGACAAGATTGAGATCTCAGATGAGGAGGAAGAGGTGATGGAGGAAGATGAAGATTCTACAGATGAAGAAATGACAGCAGGTTATTGTTGTATAATTGTTAATATATATATGTATATAATAGTTTTACATGTGGTCATAGATATGTGAAAAAATGCAGAAATATGAAAGCAATTGCTATATGATAAAGAAAAGAAAATAAAAGACACAAATTAGATTTTGGCATATAGGCCAAGCTTCATATTTAACTTATTTAATTTAAATGTTTCAATTACACTAAGGTTAATGTTGAGTGAGAAAGTTCAAGTAAATGTAAAGAAATCGCCGCATAAAAGTATCTATTTATTGTAATTATTTATAGATTCAATCAGAACAAAAGAGAAGAAGAAAAAGAAAAAGGGCAAAAATAAGAACATGGAAATAGAAGAAAAGGTAAAATCTATAATATGTATATGTTATGGGGCTTATGACAGCTATGTGCTGTAAAATATCATTCTGTAAGCAAGAATATGAAGCAAAGGAGCTAATGAGTGTTATCCAACGAGCCCCAAGCTTCATACTCTAGTGAGCGGGATGGCATTTTACAATATTTCAGCTGTCTAAAGCATGATACCCCGTTTATCATCCTATCATCCTTTATTTTGTATTATAGCTTTGTAGTGTTGAAACTTACTTTTCGAATTCTTCCAAATTCAATGCACAGGCTATTTTCGCCTCTAAAGCAATTTTCAGTTTCATGAAATATGTCTTTTAGTTTTTAATCATTTCATCAGCTAATGTTTTGTGACCAGATTAGTATTTTGGTCAAGATACATGAAGTAATGTCAATTTTAAATGTTGCAGCACTATTTGATTATACAGTATTCTGCTATTTCTTGAAGCATTTGATGTCATAATGCGAAAACAATTAAGCTCTGTAGAATATATATGTGACCCAGTTTATGTATTTTTGCTGAGGTCTAGTATATTATACCTCGCCACATGTAGTGGCGAGGTATTATGTGATACCCTCAGTCTTGTGTCCATCCGTCTGTCTGTCTGTCTGACTGTACATCCCTCCATCCATCGCCCAAAGGTTTCCGACTGATAATTTGTGATCGGAATAACATACAGGCTACAAACTTGGTATCTAACTTTCTCACCTCAAAACTCAGGTTGAGTTCAGATGTCCAAGGGGCTCTGGAGTCATGCCCGTTGATACTTCGAAATTTTGTGAAACATGGGGGGGTATCATGTAATGCACCATTACTATTTTCTATTTGTGTAATTATGACTCTGTTTTAAATATATTATTGGAAAGAGCAAATATAACAGATATGAAAAAGAAAGGAAATGTGGTAAACGTCAATGAGGCAACATCCCTTCTCCAGTTAAAAATGTTTATGTTGATCTGTTTGATTTCATGTGAAAACTTGGAGAGAAAGTAATTGCCTTTGTAACTTTTGGAGAATCACTTGATATATCCAAGTCAAACTCTGATTTATTCATGTCAACCGGATACGGCTTTTGTGGAAGTGCACTGCAGGCTGATATAACCATGGGGAAGGATGATAATTTACAATACATAGCTGTCAAAAGCCTGATTACATTTACATCTGTGACATTTCTTCCACTTATCATTTGAGTTTTCCATGTGAAACATTTTATGGAAAATGTTTCACAGTTCTAATGTTTCTTTAATTATGAAGTAATCCATGTATACAGGTTTTTTCCCCATTATTAGTGCATTCATATATGATTTCTGAAAGTATTTCAAGGCTGAAGAAATAAACTGTTACACATTTACATATAATACATTTATTGTCCATTGACTATGACCTTAACGTTGTACTTGTTCCTTTTGTATTACCAATTTAGCAATTTCATTAATCTATAGGTGTTAAAACTGCACCAACAGCAACATATAATGTAAAAAAAGTTTGGAGACTTCCTATTGTCAACTCAGTTAGACAATTACTCCTTTTGAAATGTCCAACAACACTATTGTACATCAATCTGCCATGACCTGGGGAGGTGTTACCTTGATTACTGAGATTTCCATGGTAAATGGACAATGAAATGCTTTGTATCAAAACATAGGGTATCATCACTCTTGTAATGTAATACATATTGTATCATCAGTTAGATTTATTATACTCACTGCAAAGTTTAGGGGGTATATAGAAATCACCCTCTCCATCTGTCTGTCTGTCCATGAACCTGGTCAGCACATGTTCTCTTGAATGGCCCCTTGGATTTTGATGAAATGTACAGCTTAAGTACACCATCTGAGATGTGCATGAAGTAATATGGTTTCTACCCGAAATTTTGAAGTGGAGATAATTTGAATATTTTCTCGAAAAGGGGGGACCTTGTAAGCCCATGTTCTCCTAAACGGCCTCATGGATTTTGATGAAATGTTACACAGTTGTAGTACACTATCTGAAGATGAGCATGAAGTAATATTGTTGCTGCCTGAAAGTTTGAAGGGGAAAAAAGGGGAGGTATATCATTTTGTCCCTACTTGTATCATGTCCACATTTGTACTGTGTCCACAACTGTATTGTGTCCACACACACTTAAATTTACACTTGCCATATTGATTCAGGGTTTAATTAGCAGGGGGTTTAACTGGATGCCATTTGGCTACAGCTCTTGTTGTAACAGCCCTTACTTACAAGTACATGTATAATACATTTGTTATAATTTTATTTATCTGACTATCCTGTAATGTAAGTATTTAATTTGAAATTATAAACTCACATCCATGAAAATGTTTTATTTTTTGTATATTTCAGGAATTGGTTGAATTCTCTGAAAGCATCGATAGCTACAATGAAAATGCTTCGTTTCAAGATATGAATGTATCAAGACCAATCCTAAAGGTAAACAAAAGATTTTTTAAAAGCATTTCAAAATAGACAAATTTTCTGCAGCATACATGTACTAATTTTGTTTCCTTTCAGTCCTATATGCCTCAGCTTCCAGGCTGCGGGGTAAAGCCCCTCCAAAACTGTATGTCCGTGGTTGCATTGTGGGGGATGAATAAATACACAACCCATCTTTCAGATGGGATGTAAACTCAGGTCCACATGTTGGAAAAATGCCATGCTTCCTGCACTTTAAAGAACCCTTGTTGCAACCTTTTTTTTTGTGGTCCATAGGTAATCGGCTTAAAGGCTAAATCCCTGCCTCTTTAGGTTTCACCCTACTATTCCAGTGACAGTCAGAATTTCTTGTCTCATGACACTTTGCAGATCCCACAATGGTTATTTATTGAAAAACTTGTTCTTGTCTTGATATAGATGAAATATTGTTGAGTAGACATTAAACAATTTTCAATCAATTAATCAATCTTGAAGTAAGCAAGGCACAGAGAATGTTGAAATAATGACAGTATGAAAGTTATAGGTGCATATAAACAGTGAATTGACAGATATGTATATACATGTACATTATTTGTCAGTTGGTAATGGGTGTGGAGCTGGCATGTCAGTTAACGTCTAGTAGTCTCATGTGATTTCATGTTTATGTCTGTATATTTAGTTCTTTCAGGTTCATTTTTCACAATTGACTCAGTCCTGCTGCTAACTAAATTTTACTGTTGTTACAATTGTTTTTAGCTCACCTGGCTATGCCAGGGTGAGCTATTGCCATCACTTTGCGTCCGTCGTCCATCCGTCCATCGTCCATCCGTCGTCATCCGTCCGTCGTTAGATCACTTTCAAAAATCTTCTCCTCTGAAACCACTGGGTCAAATGGAACCAAACTTTAACTGAATCATCACTAGGGTATCTAGTTTCAAATTTGTTATTTTGTATGTCTTAGGTCAAACAACATGGCTGCCGTTACTAAAAATAGAACATAGGGGTAAATTACAGTTTTTGGCAAATAACTCAAAAATCATCACAGATATCAAAAATCTGACGGAGTAAAAATAATCAGCATGAAAAGATCTACCCATGCTGAAATTTTAACGAAAATCTGATGACCCGTCTAAGAGTTATTGCCCTTTTTCCGTAAAATTTTCAAAATTTTGATGTTTTTTATTAGAAAAACTATAACAGATAAAGGTTAAGTTTATATTGCAAAAATGTTCAGCATGTTTAGATCTACCCACATGGATATTTTGAAGAAAATCCAAGTACCTATATATGAGTTGTGGTCCTTTATTGGTCAAATTTTTCGTGATTTTTTACTTTTTGTCCTATATTTCAAAAACGCTTTGAGATAGAGGTCAAGTTTAAATTGCAAAAATGTTCAGCATGTTAAGGGCTATATTTTATTGAACACATTCAAGTTTTCCGACCGCTTCCAAGATGGCCGCCAGCGGGGAACTTAGTTTACCATTTGACCTAATGGGAAAATTCATACAAAGAACTTCTTCTTAAGAACTACTGAATGGATTTGAACCAAACTTGGCATGAATGATGCTTATGAGGTGCTGACCAAGTGTTGTTACTTTGGTGCTGATGTGTTATCAGACATGCTGCCAGCAATGATCTTAATTTTAACATTGGACCCTATGGGAAAATGCATACAAAGAACTTCTACTACAGAACTACTGAATGGATTTAAATCAAACATGACATGAATGATGCCTGTCAGGTGTTTACCAAATGTCACCAGCTGTGAACTTAATTTAACAAAAGATCTTCTTCTAGAGAACTGCTTAATAGATTTAATCCAAACTTTGCTTATGAGAAGCTGACCAAGTGTTGTTACTTCAGTTCTGATACATCATTCAACATGGCTGCCAGCAATGAATTAGACCCTAAGGGGAAATGCATACAAAGATATCATGGAAAACCATTGAATGGATTCAATTTAAACAATGCATAAATGAATTTGTGAGATTTTGACCAAGTTTGTTACTTTGTTGCTGATCCGTCTTCTGACATGGCCACCAGTAACAAAACTTAGTTTAACATTGGACCCGTTGGGAAATGCATAAAAAGATCTTCTCCTCTGAAACTGCTTGAACAATTTCAGCAGAATTTTAATATGATAGTCCTTATGTGACCCTCTTCAAAGTTTTATGTTTAATAGCTGCCAGCAGGGAACGTAGATTAACATTGGCCCCTTATGTTTGGAAACTGCATTCAAAAATCTTCTCTGAAACTGGTTGAACAATTTTGATTAAATTTTATAAAAAGTTTCTGATTTTTATGTACATACACCACCAAAGATGGACCATCAATTGGGAATTATAGTGCTGCAGGACCCAGGTGAGTGATACAGGCTCTTGAGAGCCTTTTGTTTTGATTTATCACACTGGCTATAGGGGAAGGTTTGGGCCCAATAAAACTAGTTTAAACTCGCAACAGCAGGTTTGCACCTGTCCTTAGTCAGGAAATTTATTAAGCCTTTGCGTGTCTTGTCCGTTTTCTAGTTAGTTTATTTTATGTCTATAGGAGTCAAGGATGATGTTTATTTCACTGAACTTGATTGCTGTTTATTTAGGGGTTGACTCCGATCTGCCCTTTGGTGTTGGGTTTCCTCAGCGTTCATTGAAGATCTTATGGTGGCTTTGAGTTGTTATTACTCCCCTTAGGGTCAATGTCTCTTTGACACATTCACCGTTTCCCTTCTTTATTCTATGAATTTTTGTCCTATAATAGTAAGAGTAAATGGTGTACTACTTTGATGTATTATGTATGTGATATATAGGAACATCAATAATCTTTCAAATTTTGTTGTGATTTTTGTAGAAAATAGTCCAGTTTTAATTCAAAGTTAGGTATTGACAATCTTGAATTTTTTTTGTAGGGTTTAAGCAATATGAATTTTGCCAAACCCACACCTATACAAGCTGCAACAATACCTGTAGCTTTACTGGGGCGAGATTTGTGTGCTTGTGCAGTTACAGGTTCAGGTAAGGGAGATAACTCAAGCTGCTACAATACCTGTAGCTCTACTGGGATGAGATTTGTGTGCTTGTGCAGTTACAGGTTCAGGTAAGGGAGATAACTCAAGCTGCTACAATACCTGTAGCTTTACTGGGATGAGATTTGTGTGCTTGTGCAGTTACAGGTTCAGGTAAGGGAGATAACTCAAGCTGCTACAATACATGTAGCTTTACTGGGATGAGATTTGTGTGCTTGTGCAGTTACAGGTTCAGGTAAGGGAGATAACTCAAGCTGCTACAATACTTGTAGCTCTACTGGGATGAGATTTGTGTGCTTAAGCAGTTACAGGTTCAGGTAAGGGAGATAACTCAAGCTGCTACAATACCTGTAGCTTTACTGGGATGAGATTTGTGTGCTTGTGCAGTTACAGGTTCAGGTAAGGGAGATAACTCAAGCTGCTACAATACTTGTAGCTCTACTGGGATGAGATTTGTGTGCTTGTGCAGTTACAGGTTCAGGTAAGGGAGATAACTCAAGCTGCTTCAATACAGGTAGCCTTGCATTGCTAGAATGAGATTTGAATGCTTGTGCATTCACGTGTAAAGGGAAGGAATATAGCTCCTATAGATGTTGCAACAATGCCTGTAGCTTTAGTATTAGGTGCATCTTAAATAACAGGCTTAGGTAAGGAAGATAACTCAAGATTCTACAATATCTGTAACTTCACTGGGTCAAGATCAATATGCTTGTGCAGGAACAGGCTGAGGATACAGAGCTTACTTCTAAAAAGGCTGCTACATACAAAAGCTGTAAATCTAAGTCGATCCTGAGAACATTTAACATTTTATGACAAAACCGAACATAATCTAAAAAAATATATACTAACTTAGTTTTACTTCACCATAAGCAATATTCATTACTTTAAAGTCCAGATACATAATTGCTATCAATAAAAATTCTTTAGTGTCAAAACTTCTTATTGGTTTTTGAGTTCTCTGGATAGTGGTTTTTGTGTATATACTATTGAATTTAAGTTTTTAGGATGACCTATTATCTTTCTTGTACAGTCTTTTTTCATTTGGCATAAAAAAATTTATACACCTGTAGAAATGTTTTGTCTTAATTGATAAGTGAGTTTGATCTCAATATATTTACACTCATATGAATAATTATAAGGTTGAAAAAAAAACTCATTTTCCAAAAGAGGAATATTTAAAAAAAATAGCACCTGTCTTCATAAATAAACTTTTTGTTTCAGGTAAAACTGTAGCTTTTATGTTACCTATATTAGAGAGATTGTTATACAGACCAAAAAATGCTGCCCTGACTCGGGTTCTTGTCCTAGTACCAACCAGAGAATTAGCTGTCCAAGTTCATACTGTAGCCAGACAACTGTCTCAGTTCACAAATGTAGAATGCTGTCTTGCTGTAGGTAGGTTCATGTACATGTAAATACTGTAAACAAACAACTGCTAATACAATTGTGTCTTACACTTCAATAGTATTAGGTTTATGTACAAGTTAAAAGTGTTTGCATACTAGTTGTAATATTAAGAAAATGCATGGTGTTATCTCCCCTTAGATAAATTGTTGTGTTGATATAGACTGTTAGATTTGCTGTTCAGATTCACAAATTTAAAATAAAAAAGAACAGTGTAGATATTTTGTTCTAAGTCAGTAGCTGTTGTTCCTAACTTCCAGTGAACCAGTCTTAGTTGGATTTCTACACAATATATTTAAGAAATAAATCATGGGCGCAGGTGGTTTGTTAGAGATTTACATATGGGTGGCCATTACTTTTGTTAATATTTTACCTAGAGCTGCATGAAAATTTTACATATGGAGTATTTCAGCAGATCTAATATAGAATTGATGTCGTTTGCTGATTTTACATGTATATGTATGTCACAGGGAGATATGATTGACATTGGTCTTATTTTAATTCAAATTTGTCTGCATGTCAACTTATCAAATAAGACAGAAATAATTGATTTGAAGGTCTTTCCATACAGTGTCAAGGTCACAGTTGCTGAAAATAGATTGGAATTTTAAAAAAATGGATTCAAGCTGATAACTTGCCTATAATATGTCAAATTAAAACCAAAATGTGTCAAATTCTGATCCAGTACAAAACAAAATGTTTTAGTAAGAAGACTGCATTTACCCATAGGTAAATGAACTTGTATAAAATTGCCTTGATTCCTAGTATAATTTGACAATAAAAAAGTTTGCAACAATTTATTAAAACAAATTTTATTTTTACAGGTGGCCTGGATCTCAGAGCACAAGAAGCAGCATTACGTTTATCACCTGATGTTGTCATAGCAACGCCAGGTAGATTGATAGACCATTTACAGAATTCTCCAAATTTTACGTTAAGAAATATAGAAATATTAGTGCTAGATGAAGCTGACAGGTATGTGTTTTTTTTATTGTTGACATGTCAGAATATGTTAGTAATATAACATTAATGTTGAAAATGTAGGTAGTTGTGTTAAAGTTGTAATGATTAAATCTATTGTCTAATACGACACTCTTCTTTGCTAAAGTAATCATGCTAAAAATTTAATAAAATTTCTTTATGCATGGACAGAATACATGTATCTGAAAGTACACATGCACATTTCATTTGCCAGTTCTAATCAAAATTTGCTTTAAGTGAAAAAAAAGCCCAAATTATCATTTTAAAATATGAAATTACAGACAAGAGCTTAATACACAGTATTTAAAGACCTACAGACACAGGAATTTAACTAACTTAATTTTATAGCTTAACAGCTATCCATTTACATTTTCATTACGAAGCACATTGCAATATTGTAATTGTTTGTTTTCTTTTTAACAAAGCACATGTCACAGCAGCAAACAGGTTAAAAGTTCATTAAAACTAAAAAAAAGAAGTAAATTATTACCACAAACAGAATTTTCACCCAGTCAATATATAATTTGAATTGTTGCCCTCTGGACAGACAAGGAAGCTAAGAGAAAATCTGAGAACATTTTCCAGGTTTGCTGACCACACAATAATCAGTTTGATAGTGAAAACTCACACAATCTGATAAAGACAGAGAACCAATTTCTTTTTTACTCATGTAATGCTTTACATTTTTTCTGTTTCATTTTGTGAGTTTGCAAAATCCATTTGAATAATCCCTTTGTTCAAAACAACATATATACATATAATTTTTTTTCAGAATGTTAGATGAATATTTTGCTGAGCAGATGAAAGAAATTATACGACAGTGTTCGCAGACTAGACAGACAATGTTGTTTTCAGCCACCATGACAGAAGAGGTAATTTCTCAATACTTGAACTATTTGTTATTTGATATATCGTCGTGTATTGTAAAGTCAAGAGTATTGTAAAGTCGAGGGTCATCTATTTTGCATATTCATTAGATGACGTTAAAGCCATTGTTTGACCCAGGATTGTCAAACTGTAAAAGTGATGTCTGGGTTTTAAATGAATACAAGTATTTGTAAACAAAGAAAACCTGAAAGATACCAATTTCCGCCATTTTTGTTAATGTCCATTTTTAGGAATCTTATTTTGGTTATTTTTAGAGCACCTAGGTCACCAAGGTCATGAAATACACGGTCAGTTGATTAATTTGCAGATCTGGGTCAAAGAATTTATGACTGAAATTGAACTTATTTTATAAGTAATTTGAGAAAAATTTCTTTCAAAACATATCACTTTTTATTCTTTTTACCTTTCACAATGTATTAGAAGAGTGACTATGAGTGCAACAAAAATATTTGGTATTTTTAATGACTGTCTTTCTGAGGTTGACCACAATTTCGTTTTCATAACACCTGACCATGTGACAAAACATGATGGATTAAAGAAAGAATTCAGATTGCAAGAGGAAAATTAAATAAGCAGTTGAAAAGTCTATAGCAAATATTTTCTTCTTCTGGTGGGAATTTAAGTACAGTGCCATACTCTAAATATTTTGTGACACTGAAGAGAGATCCATGACTGCTTTTAATTTTGATTGTCAGTACATATAATGTTCTTCATAATGTGCCATTTTAATCTTTCATTTATATTCACCACAGTATGCAAATATGGAGTCTCAACTTTACAATACACTACCAAAATTGTAGTGGAAATGCCCTCCCACTTTCTGAAGGGTTTTTAATAACCTTCTAAGTATGTAGAAATAATTTAGTCTGTGCCAAAAAGAGTGAAAGTATATTTAATATTTATATTGTAATTTACAGGATTGTTGAAATTAATTTAGAATTGCTTGAGACAAAATAGTCTTGGGGTCTCGACTTTACGATATAAGAGGATCGTCACAACTAATTGCGGAACCATACCTATATTTGATCTGTAGTCTGCAAATGTATAAAAAATTTACACATTAACCATAAAAGCTAGTTCTGCATGTATGTCATAACATGACACTGACATGCTATACAACAGATGTAAGGGCCATCATGGCCTAGAGGTAATAGTCATAAGTTGGCTTATAAAATCACTGTAATCTATTACCTTTGTGTCGTAAATTTGCCCATTTTTTAAAGCAAAAAAAGTATTTGTGTTTGGCTTACAACCATATGTGATAGAGTTTATTTGTTTCCTATTTGATGTAGGCTGTTTAATCCAGGTATAATGATTCCTCTCTTTGCAATAAAACTGCAAAGTGATGTTTATTCAGTCAGTAAGATTGGGGTGACATTTTGCTTTGTTATGATATTTGATGGGTTAAGTTCAGAGTGCTAGGATATGGATACTTTCACACTGGCTCCAGAGCTATTTTTTCTGGAATTGAAAAGAGTACATGTGATTTCTTAAAAGAAAGACATTAAGAACAATCAAGTACAGTGTATGGCTTTGAAGATTTAAAGGGAAAATGCATGTATCCACTCAATTCCTGTAAGCAATTATTATGATATTCTGTGTTATGATTCCTTTAGCCAGGTTTCCGGTTTTTGTCAGTATTTAGTTAGGGCTTTTCCAGGAAAAAATGTACAGGGGGGCAGGAACGCCAGTCATAATTTAGGGTACCACCACCATAATTTTAATTATTTTTTCAGGTATAAGCAATAAGTATAGTTAAGTTTAACACCCCCCCACCAAGGTAAAAAAAAATAATTTGCGTTCCTGCCCCCCTGTACATTTTTTCTGGAAAAGCCCTTAGGACATATTTCACTTATATATTCAAAACAAGTACAGAGGGGTTACCAAACACAAATCAACAGCTCAATTTCACACAATAGCAAAAGCTTATTATGACCTCAAAAATGAGATTATAACTACTTTTATGTGAATGTATTTTGGAACAATAACATTGCAAAAATTAATTTTAAATTGGCATCTAAATTTATTTTGGGACCAATAATATTGCAGAACTTAACTATTAAAATGGCATTAAAATTATTTTCCTTAATCATGCAGTTGAACCTGCAATACAGTGAAAACGCACTGTACAAAGTTTACTGATTAACATTAATTGTTATGTTTTATTGCTTAATTTAAAAATTGACTGCAGTGCTTTCTTTATTTTTGTATGGGGACTCCCATACATTGCTATCGTCTCATGACAAAACCTCATTGCTATTGGGCAAAATAATCTTGCATATATTCTTACATCAGGACGGATGTCCCAAAACGATGCACTAGAGGAAATAATCTCTTGTGGTCAGCTACCTACATCAACATGTATTTACAAAACGGCGGCAGACGCTATGTTGCATTTAGCAATTGCTGAAAAGGTGCTTGGTGAATAAAATTTCTTTGTTAAGAGGACGAACTTATCATTCATAATTCCGATCTCATTCACAAATGTTCCAAGACTCCTGCTGTTTCATTCACAAATTTATCTGAATGGTGCAGGGAAACTGCGAAAGCTAATTACTTATGTCCTGCCAAATCAACAGAATTAAAAAAAAACGTAGCCTTTTAATTTGTTTATTTCTTTGATTTTTGTTTTGAATGTTTTCAAACTTTCGGTGTGTCTGTTAGTCTCAGTTTTATCGTGTGACATTGTTTTTAAAAATAGATTATAAATATGATAAATACACTGTTCTATAAATAGCGCTAATACCCGATGTATATATAACCTTCCGTAGACTGGCATGAGGGGCCGATGGGTTTATTTCGTTCTCCGTGATCAGGGATTTCAATTCCATGTGATTCGTTTTCCATTTCATTAATTATACCCCCACTCCATAGGAGAGGGGGTATACTGTTTTACCCTTGTCCGTCTGTCTGTCCGTCCGTCTGTCTGTCCGTTTGTCCGTCTGTCCGGAACATCTTTTGTCAAGGATTTCTCAGCTTGTGTACATGTATGTAGTAATGATTTGTTATTTGGTCTGAAGCTTTAGTATGATGAGTTCTATTATGTCTCCCCATTTCAAGTCCGTAACTCATCAACTTCCTGTTTGACAATAACTTTGTTGGCAAAAGTCAATATAGACTTTCTAACTTCCTGTTGGCAGAATTACTGGTTATGTCAATCATTCTGAGGCTACATGTATTCATTCCATATGAAATTCAGAGTCCCCGTACTTCAGCGCCTTTGCGCTTTGATTGGAATTTACTTATCATATGCATTTGTTAAGTGTCTTTTTACATGTACTGTATAATGATTATTATTGTGAATATGAAGAAAATATTTCTCTCCAGCAAAAAAAAGTCAACAATAGAATAAAAACAAATTCACACACACTCTTTATATATGATAATTGTATCATGATGTACTAAGTTTATCTGTTTTGTCAGTGTTTTTGGCTGTAAAAATAGATTGTTCATGTTACAGGTCAAAGATCTGGCTGCAGTTTCCTTAAAAAATCCAGTAAAAATATTTATAAACCAGAGTACAGACACAGCATTAGGACTGAGACAGGAATTTGTTAGAATCAGACAAACCAGGGAGGGGGACAGAGAATCCATTATTGCAGGTAATATTAGCAATAGAGGGGACAAAAGTTTAGTTCTTTGAATTAATACTGCATGCATGAAGTGAATACAAAAGAGACAAAAAGTAAAGGTTAATTTTACTAAACATCTTTAATAAATTACAAGTATTCACCTTTAATAAGTCAACAACGGACAGATACAAAGTCTAGCTTTCAAACCAATGGCAAAGTTTTATAATTTAGCAGTGTTGACCTTCTTGCATGGTTGCAAGTCTTATCGAGAAGGGAAACCAATAGTTCCAAGTTGGAAAATTGGTAAAACTAGGTGCCTTGAAACATTGATGCATTAAGGATTCTAGCCTACAGTTGTTTTGGTACTTGTTATTGAAAGTCCAATGCTTTGGTAACTGAATCCTTCTTCATGATATAGCTGATATACTACTGGAAGTGAAGTTAAACTATTTTTGATCAATCAGTCAATCTTTGGGTTGGCTAATTTCTATTGGCTAGATGGGGAGGGTGATCTACTGTTGAAAGGGGAGGGTCAATGTAATTAGATCTTAAAAGTTGGTTTAAAAGCAACTGCCATATATCATTTAGGAAAAGCATCAAATGAACTGTTGTTGATCATTTATTTTTAGGACTTGTTGCCCGAACTTTTAGAGACCACTGTATTGTGTTCATACAAACAAAAAAACAAGCACACAGAATGCATATTGTGTTAGGACTTCTGGGAGTTAATGTTGGGGAGCTTCATGGGAACTTGTCTCAAGCTCAGGTAAGATTTACATGAGAGAGATTCATACAAACACAGAAACAAGCTCATGGAATGCATATTGTGTTAGGACTGTAAGGAGTCAATGTTGGGGAGCTTCATGGGAACTTGTCTCAAGCTCAGTGAAAATTTACAGGAGATTACGTATATTCTAATAAAAGAAACAAAGACACAGAATGCATATTATGTTAGACTGCTGGGAGTCAATGTTGGGGAGCTTCATGGGAACTTGCCCAAGTTCAGGTAAGATTTACTAAAGAGAACTTCATACAAACAAAGAAACAAGGTCACAGAATGCATATTGTGTTAGGACTGCTGGGAGTCAATGTTGGGGAACTTCATGAGAACTTGTTCCAAGCTCAGGTAAGATTTTCATACATTTCATGCAGACTTCTCAAGTTCAAACAAGAAGCATATGCTGATATCCTATAAAATTATGATGTAACAAAAGAACATCTTAATGATATTATGCAAAAAAATTGTCTATCATTGTATTGCCTTTAAATGTTAATTATCCTTGGAAAGTTCTGTATAGAATCCTTATAATGAGGATATAACTACCTCTCTAGACTCCTGACTTTGGCCCTAATGGGGATACTTTAGGCTTGACCACTTGAGTCCATGGACATCATGGACTTAAAAATCAAAGCATTCTGTTCTTGTACTTCAATTTTCATTTTTATACCCCCGCTCAGTGGGAGAGGGGGGTATACTGTTTTACCCTTGTCTGTCTGTCTGTCTGTCCGCCTGCCCATTTGTCCGTCTGTATGGAACATCTTTTGTCAAGGATTTCTCAACTTGTGTATGTAGTAATGATTAGATATTTGGTCTTAAGCTTTAATATAATGAGTTGTATCGTGTCTCCCCATTTCAAGTCCGTAACTCATCTACTTCCTGTTTGACAATAACTGATTTTTCCCATTATAGCTATATATTTAAATTTTTCGTCATGGATTTCTCAGCTTTTGTATGTAGTAATGATTTGATATTTGTTCTGAAGCTTTAGAATGATGAGTTGTATCCTGTCTCCCATTTTCAAGTCCATAACTCATCTATTTCCTGTTTGATGATAACTTAGATTTTTTCCCATTATAGCTATATATTGAAATTTTTCGTCAAGTATTTCTCAGCTTGTGTATGTAGTAATGATTCGATATTTGGTCTGCAGCTTTAGTATGAATAGTTATATAGTGTCTCCCCATTTTATGTCCATAACTCATCTACTCTCTGTTTGACAGTAACTTTATTTATCACTGCAACTATGCCAATGCTTGTATTGTGTCCGAACTTGTACTATGTCCACGTCTGCATTATGTCCACATATATTTAACTAAGCATTGCCATATTGATTCAAGGTTCAATGAGTGGGGGTATAACTGGCTGCCATTTGGGGACAGCTCTTGTTTTTTAAAAGTCAAAAATAAAAATGGATTCTGGACTTCATCTCTAATTTCAGTTGTTCTCTGGACTCAAAAGGGGGGGGGGGTTATACCCTCTATAATGTGATAGGCATAAATTGGGAATAATGATGAATTTAAAGTATAATGATTAAATGGATTAAGATATTTACATGTAAAAGGGGAAAAAATAATGTGGAATATGATTCATTTAAGATCTAGTGAACCTCTTAACTTTTTCCTGTAATTCTGGAATAAGACCTTCCAATGAGACTGCTGTATATATTCTTGAAATTTATAGATGTCTGACATCAATATTTAATGTAATACAGTGTTTATTGCTAAACTTTTAGATTGTATTTACACAATGTACTCATAAAAGTATTTTAGTCAACAATATTTTTTTTTGTTTTGCTTTATTTTAGAGATTAGAAACATTAAAGAAGTTTAAAGAGAAAGAAATAGATGTAATGTTAGCAACAGATCTGGCTGCCAGAGGTTTAGATATAGAAGGAGTTAAAACTGTAAGATTTACCATATAAATGTAGTTCTAATAGAAAGAGTGAAATAGAAAGACCAAAGAATGCTGTAGATCTAAGGGACAGGTTCCATTGATTCCTGAATTTTGATACTATTTCATTCTTTTAATTTGGAAGAAAAAAAATCATATAGAAAATACACAAAGTCTTCCCTCTAGTCAGTTGTATGTTTGTGCATTTAGATTACTATTATTAAATTAATACGTCAAATGAGTTCCTTTTTGGTTATTAGCTCACCTGGCCTAAAAGGCCATGTGAGCTTTTGCCATCACAATGCGTCTGTCGTCCATCGTCCGTCTGTCAACAATTTCAAAAATCTTCTTTTCTGAAAACACTGGGCCAAATGTAACAAAACTTGGCCTGAATCATCACCAGAGTAAGGCTTCTCAAAATTATGTTCGATTAAGTGGTAGGTCAAACAACATGGCCGCTGTTGTTAAAAATAGAACATAGGGGTAAATTGCAGTTTTTGGCCAATAACTCCGAAAACCGTTACAGATATCAAAAATCTGAAATGGTGTAAAAATGATCAGCATTGCAAGATCTACCTGCCCTGCAATTTTGAAGAAAATCTGAAAACCCATCTCGGAGTTATAGCCCTTTTTCCGTTAAATTTTCAAAATGTTTGCATTTTTTATTTTTTATTTCAAAAAGTGTAACAGATAGAGGTCAAGTGTAAATTGCTAAAATGTTGAGCATATCAAGGTCTACCCACCTCGAAATTTTAAAGAAAATCCATAAACCCATGTAGGAGTTATTGCCCTTTTTTCACCGAATTTGTAAAATTTTCGCATTTTTCATCTGTTATTTCTAAAACTATAGAAGATGAAGGTCAAGTGTAAACTGATGAAATGTTTGCCATTCTGTGGCGACTTCAAAACTGATGTTGAAAATTGTTCCTTGACCGCCATTTTCAAAATGGCTGCCCCAAAAAAAGGCGGGAAAATTCAACATTGTCTGATTTCAATGAAATTTGGTTTCCAAATAGATATTGATGTTGCGACTTCAAAACCGGTTGTTGAGGATTAGGCAGTTTCAATGAGTATGCGTATATGTATTCATCAATATGTCCTTTATTTTCACAAATTTTATTCACATCATAATACATCCAGAATACGCAGAATACGATTCTCTGAAATAAAAACAACAAAACATAAATAACTCGCATAAGGTGAAAAAATAACAAATTAAAAATAACTAGCATAAGATGAAAAACAACAAAACATAAATTGCTCGCATAAGATAAAATATATATGCAATCAGTTTATGAACTCCAGGTATACAACGGTATATGCAAACAGATTATGAACTCCTGGTATACAACAGTATATGCAAACAGATTATGAACTTCTGGTATACAACAGTTACAAAATGTTATTTCATTTACACATTGAACATGTTGAACAAACTCTTTTTACTTGAATGTCTATGTAAGCAGAGACATATATGTCTTTAGTGTAGCAAATATCTAATAACGTACGAAAATCGTAATAAATTATAAATAATCTTTGAAATAAATATTTCAATCAATCAGCATATCTTTTTAGCAATAAGTATAAATTACATATAGATAAATTCTTACCAACTATGGTCTTAAACTGGCAAAATAATCCTCAAAACTAAATTCCGTCAACCATCTATAACTCAAGCGTAAATATCTAAGGCGCCCATACATTCTTACGTTGCTTAGTACTGTGACGCTACAATAGGTCCGCAGGAGAACACAATGACGTTCCCCGGGGAGTAACGCTATTTCCTTTGCATAATAAAATAAAAGTCTATCTTTATAATTAGAACGCTTACAGTTCTAACACCGGTGTTGAAAATTGTTCGTTGACTGCCATTTTCAAAATGGCCACCAAAAAAGGCAGGAAAATTCAACATTGTCCGATTTCAATGAAATTTGGTTTCCAAATAGATATTGATGTTGCGACTTCAAAACCGGTGTTGAAAATTGTTCGTTGACTGCCATTTTCAAAATGGCCGCCAAAAAGGGGGGAAAATTCAACATTGTCCGATTTCAATGACATTTGGTTTCCAAATAGGTCTTGATGTCGCAACTGTTGACTGCCATTTACAAAATGATGTCTTGACTCCAAAACTGGTGTCAAAAGTAGTCCTTAGCAAGAACATTTTTTGTCAAAAAAAGCCCAACAAAGAAATATAGTAAAACATGATCAGATTTTAAAAACAGCTTAAGATATTGGAGGTGATCGAGCTACAAAAGTTTGAGAAACTGAAGATCAACTGTATAACTTACAATGTTTCCTTGATTAAGACAACTGAAAGCCAGGTGAGTGATACAGGCACCTGGGATCCTCTGGTTTGCATCATCCTGTGAGTATTTGGTTTACTCCCAAAGAGAAAAATCGCAAAAGTAAGACATGTATAAATCATGATGGAGGCAGAGAACTTACAGCATAAATTTTACATTGAGTACATTTAAAAAACTTTTGGTGCAAAGTGAAATTTTGTGTTGTTGGTATGTGAAGCACAATACATGAAAGGTTAATTTAACATTGAAAAGGCAACATTTTAGAAACTTGTGTACCATATCAAGTAAGTTTATATACATTAGGCCCTATCAAGTTAATTTGTAGATTCTCATCCACCTGTAACAAAAAATCTGGGGTGGGTGGGAGGGTTTTATTTTATTTTTTTTTTACTGATTTTCACTAAAATTGATAGGAATTTAAAGAAAATTTCTGAATTATTAAAAAAAAAAAAATTAGCTTAGAAAAAATGGGGCGGGTGGGGATGAGAATCTATTAATTAATTTGATGTGGCCTTATCACAATTTTTTATTTAATAATTGCAGGTGATAAATTTTACAATGCCAAATACATTAAAACATTATGTACACAGAGTTGGTAGAACTGCCAGAGCCGGGAAAAAGGGGAGGTAAGTCAGTAAAATACATTGTTGTTGACATCTGTAGTTACTCCTTTTCATAAAGGGAAATGTTGCAGTGGTTGGTTGGCATATTTAAAAGCTTTTGGATTGGTTGTAGGTAAAGTGGCACTGCTAGATTTTTATTAGCTCGTCTGGCTGTAGCCAGGGTGAGGTTTTTGCAATCACTTGATGTTTGTTTGTTGTCTGTTCTTCCTTTGATAACTTTTCATTCCAAGATCTCCTCCTGTGGAAAAAAAGAAGACTTGGTTCTAATAGTTCTGGATGGTTCTCTATAAAGAAATATGTGCTGTAGGGCTGCTTTGGACCCTATAGTAAAACAATTCAAAGATCTTCACCTCTGAAACAAGGTAGGCATTTGGAAGCTTGGCTACAGTATTCTGTATCTTGCTCATTTTAAAATCTGTTTGTGGTGTCTGCATTGCAAATTTTACCAAATTTAATCACAATGGTCATTATATTGCCTCTTTTGAAATTTCTGAATTTTGGTTTCATTTGTCTTCCAAGATGCCCAGTAGTGGGGACATAATTAATCCTATGAAAAATGCATTCAAGAGAGGGGGGGGGGCTATTTCAGGATGTCGGGATTAGAAGTTTTTAAGCTTGGGGTTTCAGGATTTTTATGATTTAGGTCAGGAATTTCAGGAAATATATTCAACAGGAATCCAGATTTCATCATATTGTAAGTTTCTTTGTAGTTCGGGATTTAAGGATTTAGAAAAAATAAAGTCGGATTTCGGGATGAGATCCTCTTCAGCTCCCCCTCATTCAAGTTTTATCTGAAACTTCTGTGCGATTTGAAATATAATCTATTGACAATTATCTTGATGGTTTACTTGTGATTATTATTTTGGAACCTCATACAAGTTGTGGGATATAAATTACAAGACCCCAAGATAAATACATTCAAAGATCATCTCCTGAACCAAATAACTAGCTGGAATCAAAGTTTGTCATAATAGTCCTTGGATCATCCCTATTCTCTTTTAAAGAATAGTGGTGATCATGTTCATAATCCAAGATGGCAGCCAGTGGGCAACATCATTTAACATAGTACCCTAAAGTTTGTTGGATTATCTAAATTCAATGGTTCAGGTTAGCGATACAGGCTCTTGAAAAGTCTCTGGTTAAAGGGTGAAATTGATATTTGATAATTTACTCAGGTATTGATGTCCACTTTCAATGGGCTTTATGTCATCATGTTCCTTAAAAAAAACATTTATCCTGTATGTAACCTAATGTTTTTGATATAAATGGTGTTGAAAAGGGATGAATATCAGAATTATTTATTTGATCTGAATTCGTTGTAGAATTTTAGTGAACTCCTATAAAGAAATTACAAGACACTTAGTTAGTATTTTGATATTAGTTACCAAATTTTGACAGATTCTATCATTTCTGAGCTACAACAGAATAAAACAGATCATGTTAAAAAGGGAAAGGGGATGGGAAGCCATTTTCAACCAGTATGTACAAGCTATTTAAACTGCTTGAGCTACAATAACAAAGCAGAAAATGGCTCTCAATCAAAACACCAATGATTTTGCAATATCATAAACTGTAGGTAAATAATTCTGCAACAGAGAGAAAATGTAATTTTATAACTTGTTTCTTACTCTACATTTCAGAATAGTTTAGATGAAACAAAAGAAACAAAGGATAAACAATGATACAGTATCACCCAAAAATACATGAAGAACATGTCGATACAATGCACAAAAATAACCTTATCATATTCTTACTGACAAAAACTGAATACGGCCCCTGAACTTTATATTATTTAGAGAATAAACAAACAACTAATTCTGGAGGTTTTTATTGAGAGGTTGGTGTTGAATTTTAATAGAAATTTGAATAAAATACAATTGAATTTTGTATTTGCTTTCTTGTGTATATAGAAGAATTATGATCTGATAAAAACATTGCTTATAAACCTGTAGTAATTATTTATGAACACTTTATTTTAGGTCAGTAACTTTAGTGGGAGAAAATGAAAGAAAAATGTTAAAAGAAGTTGTTAAACATGCAAAAACACCATTGAAAACCAGAGTAGTTCCTCCAGGTATATAACCTTTCTGTCTTCTTTAACCTTATGTGAGTAAGGAAATAGTTTGCTACAAGTTTGTGATATGTAACATTTATCTTGCTTGTAATTAGTTTGCACAATTAGAAAAGGCATTTATACTATTCAGAGATCAGATTTGTACAGCAAACTAGATTTACTTATCCACAATTTTGTTAAGTTCTCTTGAGGAAAATACAGGGCAAAATTATAATAATTTGTATGAAAGACAAGAAAATACATATATATATATATGAAACATATAAATGAATAAATACAATATGTATGATTACTCGTCCCGATTTCCCGTCATTAAAATGAGCAAACCCCGAAATCCCAGACATTTTTTGTGAAACTTCCCGATCCCGGAAGTTTGTATTTAAGAAACCAATTTTTGCCAATCCAGATAAATTTTACCATAAAATCTCGATTTCCCGGGTATAAGACGCCCCTTTCCCATATCCCGATGGCATTTTCATCCCAAATTCTTTGCCTTAAAAGGGGTAATCCCGATTCCTGGAAGTTAAAAATGGCCAATCCAGGCGTCCAAGAAAATGGTCTTCCCCCCTCTTTCTATGGATGGCTATCAAATTTTCCGAGTGCATTCCCTTTAAGCAATGTTAAATGAAACAACCCTTAATATCATCATCAAGTTTTAATATGATTGGATGAAAACAGTCATGTGACTTAAAAATAATTTCAGATGTTTTTGCAAACTATCTTGATATAACATCCCAGCAGAAAATTACCCTATTGTTCCATCGGGCAAAGCCTCCAGAAAACAACCCTCCTTGGATTATCAAATCTGGATGTTTCCCTTAAAAGCTGGCCAAAATTGTATAAAAATATTTGTCTTATTGTGAATATGTATATTCTCTGTGATTAAAGATCCTTGAAATCTGTATCGCTGTTTTTTGCGCCTGTCCCAGGTCAGGAGTGTGTTGGTCATTGGCTTGTCCTTGTCTTCTTATAAAATTTTCTTGATGTTTGGGTTATGGGATGTGGTTTGTTTCCATTGATTTATTCACTTTTTTACCTTTTCGAGGCCATTTAGGGCTTGCTATATGGTGTGAGGTTCCTCACTGTGTTGAAGACCATATGGTGACCCCTGGATGTTTTGTTTTTGGTCGTTTTGACCTGGATATGGGATGTTGTCTCCTTGACATTTACCCCATTTCCTTTCTTTTTCATCATTTGAATTCTGTGAAATCTTACACCTATTTAATTACATCTTTTCTCAAGTGACCCTATTTCAAATCTATTAAATTACAGAGGTAATTATTAAATACCGAGACCGAATAGACAAGTTAGAAAAGGATGTGAAAGAGATAGAACAAGCAGAGCAGGAAGAAAAAGAATTACGAGCGACAGAAAACCAGATGAATAAAGCTAATAACATACTGGAAAATAAGGCCAGTGACCCTAAACGTGAATGGTTCCAAACANAAGAATGCAGGAAAAAGGTATATAAAGCTAATAACATACTGGAAAATAAAGCCAGTGATCCTAAACGTGAAATGGTTCCAAACAAAGAAGGTAAGAATGCAGGAAAAAGGTATATAAAGCTAATAACATACTGGAAAATAAAGCCAGTGATCCTAAACGTGAAATGGTTCCAAACAAAGAAGGTAAGAATGCAGGAAAAGGTATATAAAGCTAATAACATACTGGAAAATAAGGCCAGTGATCCTAAACGTGAAATGGTTCCAAACATAGAAGGAAAGAATGCAGGAAAAAGGTAAATAAAGCTAATAACATACTGGAAAATAAGGGCAGTGATCCTAAACGTGAAATGGTTCCAAACAGTGAAAGTAAGAATGCAGGAAAAAGGTAAATAAAGCTAATAACATACTAGAAAATAAGGCCAGTGATCCTAAACATGAAATGGTTCCAAACAAAGAAGGTAAGAATGCAGGAAAAAGGTATATAAAGCTAATAACATACTGGAAAATAAAGCCAGTGATCCTAAACGTGAAATGGTTCCAAACAAAGAAGGAAAGATTGCAGGAAAAAGGTATATAAAGCTAATAACATACTGGAAAATAAAGCCAATGATCTTAAACGTGAAATGGTTCCAAACAGTGAAAGTAAGAATGCAGGAAAAAGGTAAATAAAGCTAATAACATACTGGAAAATAAAGCCAATGATCCTAAACGTGAAATGGTTCCAAACAAAGAAAGTAAGGTAAATAAAGCTAATAACATACTGGAAAATAAGGCCAGTGATCCTAAACGTGAAATGGTTCCAAACAAAGAAGGTAAGAATGCAGGAAAAAGGTATATAAAGCTAATAACATACAAATGTACTGGAAAATAAGGCCAGTGATCCTAAACGTGAAATGGTTCCAAACAAAGAAGGAAAGAATGCAGGAAAAAGGTAAATAAAGCTAATGACATACTGGAAAATAAGGCCAGTGATCCTAAACGTGAAATGGTATATAAAGCTAATAACATACTGGAAAATAAGGCCAGTGATCCTAAACGTGAAATGGTTCCAAACATAGAAGGAAAAAATGCAGGAAAAAGGTAAATAAAGCTAATAACATACTGGAAAATAAGGCCAGTGATCCTAAACATGAAATGTTTCCAAACAAAGAAGGTAAGAATGCAGGAAAAAGGTATATAAAGCTAATAAGATACTGGAAAATAAGGCCAGTGATCCTAAACGTGAAATGGTTCCAAACAAAGAAAGTAAGAATGCAGGAAAAAGGTAAATAAAGCTAATAACATACTGGAAAATGAGGCCAGTGATCCTAAACGTGAAATGGTTCCAAACAAAGAAAGTAAGAATGCAGGAAAAAGGTATACAATGTATAAAGCTAATAACATACTGGAAAATAAAGCCAGTGATCCTAAACGTGAAATGGTTCCAAACAAAGAAGGAAAGAATGCAGGAAAAAGGTATATAAAGCTAATAACATACTGGAAAATAAAGCCAATGATCTTAAACGTGAAATGGTTCCAAACAAAGAAGGAAAGAATGCAGGAAAAAGGTAAATAAAGCTAATAACATACTGGAAAATAAGGCCAGTGATCCTAAACGTGAAATGGTTCCAAACAGTGAAAGTAGATGCAGGAAAAAGGTAAATAAAGCTAATAACATACTGGAAAATAAGGCCAATGATCCTAAACGTGAAATGGTTCCAAACAGTGAAAGTAAGAATGCAGGAAAAAGGTAAATAAAGCTAATAACATACTGGAAAATAAGGCCAGTGATCCTAAACATGAAATGGTTCCAAACAAAGAAAGTAAGAATGCAGGAAAAAGGTAAATAAAGCTAATAACATACTGGAAAATAAAGCCAATGATCCTAAACATGAAATGGTTCCAAACAAAGAAGGTAAGAATGCAGGAAAAAGGTATATAAAGCTAATAACATACTGGAAAATAAGGCCAGTGATCCTAAACGTGAAATGGTTCCAAACAAAGAAAGTAAGAATGCAGGAAAAAGGTAAATAAAACTAATAACATACTGGAAAATAAGGCCAATGATCCTAAACGTGAAATGGTTCCAAACAAAGAAAGTAAGAATGCAGGAAAAAGTTATGTAAAGCTTATAATTCTACGGAAAATAAATCAAGTGAACCAAAATGTGAAATGAATTTATATAAACAGTGGAAAAAATTATAATCAGAGATAAGTATAAAAAATTAGAGAATTGCAAAAATTATATGTTTCAAGAACTATGGTTTTGTAGAAGTAGTATTATGAGACATGCAGTTGACAATCTTAAATTGTTAAATTTATTGACATTTAGATATGAGTTCATGTAAATCTAGAATTTTTTGGCTCATTCTCCCTTAACTTTTACTGCAAAATGAAAATCTATGATAAGCAAATATATCTTAATATGGCAGAGGGAATGTTTTTATGCTGTGTCATATGTATGATTTTCTGTATTGGTTTACATGTTTAATGAGAAAAAATAAATGAAAACTCTACCCCCTTCCTAAATTGAATTTTTGAGGGAAAGAAATGAATGTAGAAACTAAATATTTTCTTTGTTTGGTATTTAAAATAGTGTCATTCCATGATCAATTGTTAGTGATTATTAAAGTTTTTTTCTCTTGTAATTTTCAGCTGCATTGAGACTTGGAGAATTTTCTTTATCAAGTAAAAAGAATAAGAGGAAGACGAAGTTTGAAAAAATAGTTCCTACGGTAAGTTGACGAAGTTTGAAAAAATAGTTCCTACGGTAAGTTGACGAAGTTTGAAAAAATAGTTCCTACGGTAAGTTGACAAAGGTTGAAAAAATAGTTCCTACGGTAAGTTGACGAAGTTTGAAAAAATAGTTCCTGCGGTAAGTTACTATAGATATACAGTCAAACTTTGGTTGGCTCGAACGCCAAAGGGAGAAATGAAAACAAAGTTAAAAAGGTTTACTTTACTTTGGATTTTAACAGGGTTTGTTTTATTTGATTCTTCATGAAGTAAGATTTCAGTAGTGTGTTGATGAATTGGGAGTTGCTCTACCTCTAGGATACATGGGTCCAAAGGGATTTGGTAAAATCTTGCTATATCCCCGCAAACAAAATTGGGGGGTACATAAGAATCACCCTGTCTGTCCGTCGGTCTGTCCATCCATCTGTCCATCCATGTACCTTGTCAGCACATGTTCTCCAAAACCGCTACTTGGATTTTGATGTAATGTTCCACAGTTGTAGTACACCACCTGAAGATGTGCATGAAGTTACATAGTTTGAAAGGGAGATAATTAGTCTTTGAATATTTTCTTGAAAAAAGGGGTAAGGTATATCATTGTGTCCATACTTGTATTGTGTCCATACTTGTATTGTGTCCATATTTGTACTGTGTCCACACAAACTTAAATTAAAACTTGCCATATTGATTCAGGGTTCAATTAGCAAGGGGTATAATTGGCTGCCATTGGCGACAGCTCTAGTTTTTACAAAGTACTTAAAATTTTTAATTTCACCACATGTAGATTTCAATGGATTCTTTCTTACAGTAAGGTATTTTGAATTTTGATAAGAATGTCCATAATCATTTTCTTTCAACATTTGTCTATATATATAATCCTGTTGAATTTGCTGCATTCTAATTATGCTGTGCTTTGCATGGGGCTTATTGGTTAAGATTATTGTATTTCACTTACATGTACATGTATAAAAAGTTTTTAAAACAACATCACATTATTGTATAAAGAAAATGTTTTTAGTTACAGAAGCCATATTTTTTTCAGGCTGAAGACCGTGTGAAGAATGAATTACTGAAATCACAGTTATACTCACAACGGGTAGCCAAACGAGAACGTAAACCTAAAAAGATTAGAGCATTCTCTAGTGAAGGAGGTAAGTATTGTATCTGTACTCACATGTTTTGTAGTTATTATAACCCATGCAACGAAGTTGCAGAGGGTATATAGTAATTAGCTCACCTGGCTATGCCAGGGTGATTTTTTGCCATCACTTGGCGTCCATCATCCGTCCATCCGTCCGTCATCCTTCGTGAACTTTTCATTCAAAGATCTCCTCTGAAACCAATGGACAGATTGAAACCAAATTTGGTCACAATAGTCCTTGGGTAGTCCCCTTTAAAAATTGCATCTGGCAGGTCCATACCTCATCCAAGATGGCCGCCAGCGGGAAACATAGTTTTAACATTGGACCCTATGGGAAAACACATTCAAAGATCTTCTTCTCAGAAACTACTAGTCCAATTAGAACCAAACTTAGTCACAATAGTCCTTAGATAGTCCCTTCCAAATGAGGTGTTCGGCAGGTCCGTACCTCATCCAAGATGCAGACCTGTTTACCACTACGATTTTGATGTAGTTTCTACGATTTCTGACCTCAAACGCTTTTACCGACAAATTCTAAGCTTTCATACTGATGAGGTTGAGAAAATACTTTTTAGCTCACCTGCCTATGCCAGGGTGAGCTTTTGCCATCACTAGGCGTCCGGGAACATAGTTTTAACATTGGACCCTATGGAAATTACATTCAAAGATCTTCTTCTCAGGAACTACCAGTCCAATTATAACCAAACTTAGTCACAATGGTCCTTAGATTGTTCCTTCCAAAAAAGGTATCTGACAGGTCCATACCTAATCCAAAATGGCAACCAGCTGGGAACATAGTTTTAACATTGGACCCTATGGGAAAGACATTCAAAGATCTTCTTCTCAGAAACAAAGAGTCAAATTATAACCAAACTTAGACACAATGGTCCTTAGATGGTCCCTTCCAAAAAAGATATCCGTCAGGTCCGTATCTAATCCAAGATGGCCGCCAGCGGGGAACATAGTTTTAACATTGGACCCTATGGAAAAGACATTCAAAGATCTTCTTCTCAGAAACTACTGGTCCAATTATAACCAAACTTAGTCACAATGGCCCTTAGATGGTCCTTCCTAAAAAAGGTAGCCTACAGGTCTGTACCTCATCCAAGATGGCCACCAGTGGGAACAAAGTTTTAACATTGGACCCTGTGGAAAAGACATTCAAAGATCTTCTTCTCAGAAACTACAAGTTCAATTATAACCAAACTTAGTAACATTGGCCCTTAGATGGTCCTTTCCAAAAAAAGGTATCCGGCAGGTCTGTACCTCATCCAAGATGGCCGCCAGCGGGAACATAGTTTTAACATTGGACCCTATGGAATATACATTCAAAGATCTTCTTCTCAGAAACTACTGGTCCAATTAGAACCAAACTAAGCTACAATGGTCCCTAGGTGGTCCCATCCAAAAAATGTATCTGGGAGGTCTATACCTCATCCAAGATGGCCACCATCTGAACATAGTTTTTACATTGGCCCTAATGATTTTAAGGGGAACCTCTGCCCAAATTTTTGAATCTTTATTTGAATTGTGGTCTGAATATTTCAATTTCAGCATTATGTATTACCTTGATTATAAAGGGAACCCCTGCCCAAATTTTTCTTGAATGGTGTTCTGTTATGGGTTGTAATGGATGGTGGATCTTTCAGTTGCCATGGAAACCAAACAAGAATACTGTAATTTTAGAAAAAAAAAGTATTCTGCTGAATTTTATGTTTTGTTTTTCCTATTGGAAATGTCAGCCATGGTCCAGGTGAGCGATACAGGCTCTTGAGAGCCTCTTGTTGTTGAATTATTTCTGCTTCCAGGTTCGGAACTTGTGAAGGAACACTCTAGAGAACCTCGAAACAACTGCATGGGTCATGTTGGGGCTTTCCTTACGACTACCAAAGTGTCCTTATAGGGGTGAATACAGTAAATATATCCCCATTACTTTCTGTGATCACTTCTAAGATAATGAACACTCATAGTAATTTTCCCCTAATTAGTCAGGATTTTTATATCTCATTCAGTAAATAGTAAATATGGGACAATTTTTGGCATTATCTAAACTTAAGATGATGCGGCATTTTTTTTAGCCATTTTTGTGTCTTGAAAATGGATATACCATTTCGCACTGAATTTCTTACTTTGATACTGTTTTAATAATACTCGCTATGAAAAAATGTAGAATGTTGTTAGCTTACTTCCTTTACGTTTTAAACATCACCTATAAACTATCATTTGAAAAATATTTATTTTAAATAATATTCTCTAATCATCTCATAATTCTGCATTACATTACTGAAAGCTCTCCCCTGATTTGGCGGTCCTTTTCGTGTTTATTTACTTATTTTCCATTTGATTTCTATAAATCTCTAGAAAAAAATTCTTAAAATTTTATTAAACAAAATTTTTCCAATTTTTCTTGCACAATATATTTATTTTATATATACGAACTCTGAGAGCAAATTTTGTAATTTTTTATCCGTAATTAAAAAAGTTCCCCATTGGGTGTCCATGTTAATTTTATTTTTTTTTAAGCTAAAAATATTGGAGGGGTGAGTTCGATTGATGTAAATTACTTCCTCTGTAAACAAAAACAGACAAACATGTGCTTTAATGTAAATACCACTTAACCATGTGACCAAATAATTTACATGTTAGATAGGTGAAATCTAGTCAGACAAGGTTGACACTGGACATAAATTTGAATAACAATGGTTNACAACCACCACAAAACACACGACCCCAACAAATACAATCTCAAAACTAAAGCACCATCAGCAGGATCTTTCAAAACTAGCTGGCAATCACAAACATACCATACATCTGTTTTCGATGTAAAAACTCCGTCATGAAATGCTTCTGGTGGCATCCATTTCACGGGTACCATTGCCATTCCATTCTTTCGGTAATAATTTGTTCTAATTAAAAAACAAAACACAACTTCTTATCTGACGTATTTATATAATACGATTTAAGAGATAAAAAAAGACTCTAGATTTGAATAAACTTTGCACCAACCAATGATTTCAAGCCATTAAGATTATTTTTTACGCTACTTCGAAAAACGTTAATAAAGTGTTTCATGTTAAATTATGTAAACTTATCTAATATTACTGTTTATCGTGTACAATGGTATTTATAAGCAAAAACATTAAAAAAATTATGCAATCTAATTAAGCGATATTTCATCATTTGGAAAAACGAAAAAGAACAATAAAATATAATTAATTAAAGTATTACCTGAATACATTCTTTGTCATTCCAAAATCGGCTATTTTGGCGACTCTTTGTGGTCCCTTTTCACTTAAAAGACAATTTCGTGCTGCAATATCTCTACAAAAATTAAAACAAATACATTAATGGATCCATGGATCCATGGATCAAAGGATAAAAAGACATGGATGTAGCGTTGCTCAGCAATTAGCAATGAATACCGCTCAAACCGGTGCTAGGGGCCGTCTTGAACTTGCTATGAGGTATGAGTAATGCTCTTTGTTGAAGGCCTCATGGTGACTTCAAGATGAAGAACAACAATAAAAGCGTTGTTCTATTGCTGTGTTTTACCATGTATTTGTAGAGATTTTGTCTCATTTGCATTTACTCCATATCCCTTCATTGTTACATTAATGCAGAAGTGAAGATTGAGAGACAAATTTGCTCAAATGACACTTTTACACTAAGATCTTAAATTATCACTTATACACGCGTATCATCATGATCATGGCACATTGAGAAGCAAAAACACACAAAGTGACTGGTCTGCAATTACAATGAATATTATTTTATACCTGTGTATAAATCTATTTTGTTCCAAGTATTCACAGCCATTAGCAACATCAATACATAATTTCAATAGATCACGCACTGTTACGACTGATGGTACTTGGTCCTAAAATTATAAAAGTTTAAGAATATTTAATTATATAGGTGGAGATATGGATTTCGGAACATATATGTGTATCATATACAATTCCTGAACATTATGAGGGTAATAACAAAATTACCGCATAGAATTGTCAAAAGTCGGAATTCATAGGGCAAAAAGACAAAGCAATAGGGCCTGTAAGTCTCGTACAATTTTGGAACTAACTTGAAAAAATATCACTCGCAATAGTCCTGACTTGGTACAGGCATTTATAAAGAAATGTTGGTTAAACCCACTTTTATGGCCCGCAAAAACCCCTTCCGTTATGGTAGTGTCTGGTGACAACTTAATTTACAACAATTGCTATTGAAAGGTGACAGAGGAACGAAATGTTCATCCCACAAAAGCTTTTGTTTTTGTTTCTCCATTCCTTTTTTTAGATTGTCTGAATATATCTGATCTTAAAAATATTCAGTGTGTTTTCTGATCAATAATGAAATCATATCACATTTTGTCTATGCTATTTGTAATGTAACCTGACCTGTTATGAAATTCCAATTTGGTTAATAGTGTCTCGGGATGTTTGTATCCTACAAAATTTATAATTATATTTAATAAAGGCTTAAAAACATTAAACGAAAAAAAATACGATCTGTTTTGAAGGATCTCCTGTAACTAAATATTGATCAGACATAATTCACAGTTTACTACTCAAAAGAGTATTTACTCACATTTAGACGACATTCTCGAACAAAACTTTTTAAATCTCCACCTTCCATTAATTCCAGTAACAGATACATTGATTTGTCATCAACAGATATTCCTAGAAATTTTACTATATTGGGATGCCGTAACTTGCTGAAACCAAATATTGAATTTTTTAAGTGCACTTTGCACCACCCAATGATTTTTATGTACTTCTTACATAAAAAAATAAGACCATATGTATAGGCCTCTATTACACCTCTGTTACATAATAAAAATTGTGTTGTTTTTCTTGTGCAGTTCCCTGGTAGATTGTGGCATTCGATTTCAATTTTCGCCATTTTAGATGTTTCCTGTTATCTTTTGTTTTATGGTCCGTAACCATATACAGTTTTTTTATTTCTCAAGGATTACATATGTTGTCTTCACGGAAACACGTATCTTATTTACGACCTTTTTACTGGAAACAGTTACCCACATAATATTCCATACTTCTCATGTAACGTACAAAACAGGCTTAAATATTCATCTTTGAGGGGCCAATATGGTTATATCATCCAAAGAAGACTTTGCATTATGTTACGACTATTTTTCACTCGACGATTTGAACATTTTATATAAAGAAAGCGAACAAAAGTTGACACGTAAGAATGTTCTTGTAGGTTGATCAATATACGTAAAAATTTCTCTATGATATTTGCAGTATGTATATGATGTTCGAAAATAATGAAATCAAATATTTACCACATCTTTCGACATGTACATATTATATATTATTCATTTCAAACCTCAGTGTAACATCTTTTTGTTTATTTACCAACTAGTAATTTACGAGTAGCGTTATCATGCATTTTTCTATTTAGATCTTATTGGTAATTTGATATCTATCAGTCTTTACATATATTTGGGTATATGGATTTCCAATATTGTGATGTTTATCTGCACTGAAGAGACATAAGTTGTCGAAATGCGCATATGCAGAATCGAAATAAACAGCAACTTCGGTATTATGTTATTCATACACGTGCTTCTAGTGTTATTAACAAAATATATGTGTGATAGTGATGAAGAAAAACAAAACATGCTTTGAGATTTGTGTGATGTTTCTCCTCGATTGTATCATTCATATTTGAATGGATATTTCCGAAACTGAAAGATGACATCACGATGATGAACAACAATGACAGTGTTTTCTACCTTTGTTGGAGACCATCAAGATTGATATATTGCAGGAGGAAGATGTCATCCAGTTATATGTTTTAAGTTTTAATTACAACATTGTGATCACACACTGATCTTTATAAGAATTCTTATGTTTTGTTTTAAACTTTATCAATTTATATTGTATTTGGATTGCTTATTCACGAAGTTGATTGAAAAGAAAATCATGATGAAATGTTGTTTTGACTCCTATTGTAATTGTATATATAGTATCTATATAGTTAAAATTTAACACTGTTCTTTATTGAGCTTCGTTCTTTTGTTGCTATTAATCGTTTTCTGTATTTAAAAATTCCATTTACCAACAACTAAAATTTTCCAGTACCTTAGCAAGACGGCTTCTAAAAAGAATTCTGACTTCGATTGTTCGGAACATAGTGAAGGTAACATCTGAAATAAAATAGTATCAATCATAAATCATTATATTTTATGGTGACCTTTAAATTAGTGCGACAATGCAAAGTCGCCAGCATTTCAACTTTTATTTATTTAACAAGATTCTTTTGATACAAGCCATTGAATACAAAAATTAAATGTTATATTTGAATAAATGTATATGTTGTTAAATTTCTATGAATGCGCCCGGACATAAAACGTTGAAATTGAAATATAAACTGAAGACTATATATGAATCGTTGTCAACATATATTCGTTTAATTCAATGAACTATTTAATATGTTTCCGATGAAAAGATTCAACTTCTTTTGATAGGCTTTTGTTTGAATTGATCTTCGTATGAAAAATTTTTATGAATTATGAATTTTTACTTTGTGGAGAATAAGTTACAAGGGGTGCACTCTAACAATTTGATACAAAATTAAAAATTCAAATACAAATAGCTTTCCATCATGCTATGCTGTTATAATTGACATTTCAAGTGTTTTGGTTTGATCTGCACTGATGAGACATAACTTGTCGAAATACGCATACGCTATAAATAAATTAGAAGTAATTTCGGAATTTGTTATTTAATAAAGTTGATCGAACAAAACTATCAGTAGTTTACTTTTAAAATAATAAATATATGAAAAAGAATTTGGACTTTTTGAGTCTCTAACATCAGAAATATTTGGATGGCGTGGCAATCCCGCAAATGATAGTAAACTCGTCGATGCTACATATTGCTAATAACTGGATGGTTAAAATGAGTATCGTTATTTCTTTGCAGCTAGCAGCCTTAGTTGTTTAAATTTTGCCCTTGGAATCATTAATGCTTCAATGAATAATGTAAATGTGTTTGTATTGATGTGCAGTGAAATACCTAATATTTTACCTTTATTGCAACCGGAAGAGCTTGTGGTAACCTAGCAACATCGGCCAATAATCCATAATAAACCTCACCAAATGCGCCTTTGCCGATCATTCTATAAAAAAATTAAAAAGGAGGCACGCATAAAAAGCACATATGGATGATCATGAACAGATATAGTGATACTCTTAAATGTCGGTTTGTCGGTCGACTAATCCTAATTACCTACTAAAATTTATTCAATTAATGTGCCTTTTTTTAAAATTTAATAACATATCACGGACACGGGGGCAGTAACAAATGACAAACTTTATCTAATGAATTTGAATTTTTTTTTAATTTCTTTGTTTTTTTTATTTGTTTGTTTGTTTTTATTGATATAAAACCTTTTATAGATGATTTAAGGTAGATAGACAATGTTGCGCTGCGCAATTCAATTGCGCATTAGAAAAATAAAGAGTTGGATATGAGGTAGGTTGGAGTTTCGGGCTTCAACAGTGATTTGACGGCTTTTCCTTTGTGACTGCATATTTGAATAACAGATGTGAAACGTTATATTTCGTTTACTTTGCCATGAATTAACTCCCTTTTCCTGTAAATAATGTTTAATCCGGAAACTTTGTAAAATATCTCTATTCAAGGCAGGGTTACATATACATTTTTTTATTGTAACCAATAAATTACTTCATAAACTATCTGATCACAAAAATACATCAAATTCTCATGGATAAAAAGTTAATTTCTGTTGAGCTAAAAATTGTCTTTCCGTATTTTTCCCCTGCATTCTATGTAAATTCAGGTGCAATATGGCTAAAAATGACCAAACTTTGATCTCAATTCTAGAAAAATCAAGCATGGTGATCCATACTTTTTATCACAGATTATGGAAAAGTAGAATTGGATTTTCAATTGTGCCGACTTACAACAAAATCTCATGGATATGAATATAACTGTCTATCTACCTTAAAAACATTTGACAAAAGGCATGATGTTTGTTTCGTTTCAATCAAAACAACTATATTAAAGTAAACACGTGGATTTGTAATGATAAAATACATATGAGACAGCTTTTCTTATACCATACGTACTACAAGGGAAGATTATCTAGAAATGGTAAGTTTGTGGTACACAAAAACGCAATCTCCGTACCGCTTGATAAAAGTCTGTTTGTCATGAGTTCCCATCATTGTTTACGTGTGCATATACATCTCTGACGTGTAAATGCTCGTCATTTTTGTCCTTCAAAACTGATATCTAAAGCAACATTACTAAGCCTAGTAAAACAAATATACAAAATAAATGTAAATCCTAGTAACATTTTTGTTTAATTCAATTCCTATATTTATAATCTGACGAGAACTGAAAATAAAACAGGCATAACATTTATCAAAAGAAGACGAATGCCAATTTCTTACATTTTGATATCAAAGACCAGAAGGTCATATGAGATATTTTTATCGCTCCAAATGTAAACTTGACAAACCTTTGTACTGTAACTTTTTGCCTTGGGACAATACGTATAATATCATTGACTTGTGACCAGTCATACAATGGTGACACATTTGCAATTCTTGATCCTCCAAGAAATGATTTCATTGTTTCGTCATGGTAACAATCCTTCATACTATCTGGTTTGTGCATGCCAAACATTGTGTTACTGACCATTGAGTTTGTGGAAATTTTACGATATGTGCTATGATCAGGTCTTTTTATCTTTCGCCTGCAAACTGTTAATAACACAATGATCTGAATGACGAACACAAAGAACTTAGTGCACTCTTTATTTACTGCAGAGATTAGCGAATTAATTAGCATAGCATATGATGTATTGGAGTTCCCATCGCAGAGACTGAGATAAAAACTCAAAATTTAGAAAATCATAAGCAATCGAAACGGGAATCTGCAGAAAATACAGTTACTTCCGTATTTAGTTATTTAAACCATAGAGATTGCAGCTAATATCTTTTGTTTGAAATGAATTTGAAAATAAGGATTTGCTGTTGTTCTTTCTTTCACACTAAAGCATTGTTTTTGATCTTTCATTCGTAAGAATGTCTATTGTAAATAACACTTTTGAATTTTGAAGGATTTTGCTTTCGTTGTCTTTGATATCTAAAATGTATTATATTGAAGAAAAACTTATGTTTTTCTTGTAACCACTTCTAATTGATAAGCTTATATTCACTTATTATTGTTCATACCAGCTTCATTGCTCTTAAAGTGTAAAGCTAATGTGTGCTGAAATTTGTATCTTAACACAACAGATCAAATATACAGAATCAAATATCTAGTAATTTTGTATTATGACTGAATTAAGTAAATAAACTAACAGCACTGTGATAATTATTTACCTGTTACCACAAACAGAACTATAAGCCAGCCAACGAATGAACCAAGAACAGTGCCTATTATCCATGGAACCATTTCATTTCCGTCATGCTGTTCGGATTGTTCTACTCGGATTGCCTGCATAACAGCTGTTTCATTAAGGTCATCTAAAAAGGTACATGTACTGGATTATTGAATTATTTAATATGTCATAATCCTCCTTTAATATCTAAATTTTAGAATTTCTTACTTTGGAAAGTATCTCAATCATCCAAAGACACTACACACCCACAAAACACATAAACACTACAAATATAACAGTAAAAAAACTAAAGCACTAACAGTGTAATTCTCAAAACAATAGAGTGACATCAGATGCTCCGGAAGGGTAAGCATGCCCTGCTCTGTATACAGCACACGTCACATTGTCAGTGGGTCAATCCAGGGTAAAATCAGAATCGGTAATGTTAAATCAGGGAAGACGTGAATCTAGATGAGAATGTACGTTTTCATTTGTGACACCAACATTTCGTATCTATCTCTGATGTCGTGGTGACGGCCATAGAATTTCTGAATTGACATAAGTAAAACCGACTGAATATATCCCTGACTCAGCTGGTATTTTTACAGTGCTTCTGCACTTTCCACGAAGAGACTGTATGAACTACAAGCTCTACAGCTGTAACGAATTAAATGTTGAATATACACTCCATAAGCTGGGGAGGTATGTATATTTACTAATTTTTGATTTTCCGTTTAGATAATACTGCATATATATTCTCTATAAACTTTGACTATTCTCAATCATATTCGTTTTAAGAAAGTTTTTCGAATGTATTGGTAATAGGTTTTTTGTCTTAACTTCATAGATATTTCGCTTTCGTACGTTTAGATTTTATAATTTGTGGTCTTCAGGTTGCTGTGGTTTCGTCTGCACGAAAGAGTCACAAGTTGACAAAATAACTTTCTGCAGAAAGTTATTTACAGTACTTTTTGTATCTAGTTAGTTGTCAATGCAATGAAATGCTTATTTGTGTTAAAGACAATATTACACTGATTACAATTCACGATATGTTTTTCGTTTTGAGTCAGGGTGATTCAATATAATGCAATTTGTTTTGAACACCGATTTGGAAGATTTCGTTTTCCCTATGTTTTGGGTTTCCCTTGTTTTGACAACTATAATGACATTTCAAACCAGAAGTTCCACATACAATTCAAACCTTTCATACATTGATTGTGATATATTTATTGATTAACACATAAACAGAAAGTTGCATACTACGTTGAGTCTATAGGTAGAAGTTTTCTGAATATCTATTTTGCCTATCTTGTGAATCTCGAATGGCAATCGATATAATTTGTCATGTTACAAAATGAACTAGTATTGTGAGAAACAAATACCTTGGCTATTTCCAATCATATTGTTTACAAACTAGGTTTCAAATGCATCGGGCATATGTTTTCTTTTTTCTCTTGAAACAAGTCTTGATTTCACAGGTTTTTCGTTTTATATCTGTATTTTTGGGGTTATCTATAAACCTATATCAATTTATAGGATGGTGATGCCAATATAGTACACTTTAATCAATAACAGTATGACAAATCAGCGTAAAGTTTAACAATGTGTGCCAATTTTAAGTACAATTGACTTAATTTTTATGTCACCATTTTTCCATCCAAAGTTATAAAGGGTATGCCAGTAGGTTGAGGGTGACTTAGACTAAATGTAAAGGAAAAAACTCTGCCATTACGTGTGGTGACATTACAAAGAATTTAGACTGTACTCTGTAATCATAAATAACATGTGTAGACACAGATACGTCTCGCCTGAATAAAAACATTGTCGTCTATACATAATGAACCTAGTACAGAATTTTGAAGAAAAAATAAATGCCTGTTTTGCCTTTCAAGTATCTGATGACATGCAAACAAATGAAATAAACACCAAAAACAAAAACAGTCATCAAGCCAAGAAATTGAGGTCAAGGTTAAATGACCGGTGGTAAACAGACAAGTACCTGTCTACTAACATCAGACCAAATTTGGTGCACACTATAGATATTACAGCTGTTGGGAAATGAACATGAAAGTAAAAATTTAACGAAGTCAATTAACAACGAATATGAGGTAAAGGTAACAAACCAAGTATAAGGCCAACATACATCCAATAAAATGTAACAATTAACCTAATATTGAAAGTATAGATGTTATAATTAATGAGAAATGGACATGAATTTAAAAAATTTAAAAGTCAGAAAACCATGAATTTAAGGTCAAGGCTACATGACAGATGTCAGACTGGCATATATCCATAAACACATAACAATAAAAATTTAATATGGAAAGTACAGATGCTGAATTTAATCAGAAATTGACATAGGTGTAAAAAAATTAAGAAAGTCAATGAACCATGATATCAAGGTCAAGGTTACTTGATAGGTGTCAGACTGGTGGGCACCCCTAAGCTGTAACAATAACCCTAAATAGAAAGTCTAGTTGTTAAAACTGCAAAGAATGGGGCATAAATGTTAAATACTAACAAAGTCACTGAACCGTGAAATTGAGATCAAGGTTAAATGAAAGGTGTCAGAAAGGTGTCACTAAGATGTAACAATAAACCTAGCTGTTACAACTGAGCAATGGCCATGAATGTAAAATATTAAAAAAAGTAACTGATCCATGAAATTGAGGTCAAGGTTACATGACAGTTGTCAGACTGTCATATATCCACTAAGATGTAAGAATAAACCTTAAATGAAAAGTCTTGGTGTTATAACTGCTGAGCAATGGACATAAATGTAAAATATTAACAAAATCAATGAACCATGAAATTGAGGTCAAGGTTACATGGCAGGTGTCAGACTGGCATTTACCCACTAAGATGTATCAATCACTCTAATATGGAAAGTCTACTTGTTATATTTGCTGAGCAATGGACATAAATGTAAAATATTAACGAAGTCACTAGACCACGACATTATGGTCAATGTTATGCGACAGGTGTCAGACTGGCGTGTACCCATTAAGATATAGCAAAACAACATATATAGTGTCTCAATACATAACCATGGCTCATAAATTGACTTGAATGTAAAACTATGTCGCAAAATTTACAAAGTCATCGAACTGTGCAAATGAGGTCAAGGTCAATTGACAAGTGCCAGTATGGCATGTACCCACTAAGATATATCAATACACTAAATAAAATTGAGCTATGCATTACAAATCCTGAGAAAAGGACTCAAATGTGAAACTATGTCGCAATTTTCATGAAGTCATGAAATCATTGGGACAAGGTCAAAGTCATCTGAAACATGTGTTGCTAAAATGTTCCAACCATGAGCTATCTGTGTGCAAAAGATGTTGCATATAAGTCATAAACTTTAAAAGTAATTAAGGTTTTAAGAAAGTTTACGCCGCCGGCGTCGCCGTCGTTGCCGGAAAGTAACCTATGTCTCGCTTTCAGCGACTTTCATCGCAGGCGAGACAAAGAGTAGTTCAAGTAATAAATGAATACGATAGCTTATTCTTTTCTTTAATATCATGTGGTTTTTAAAGAGACACGATATCGTGTTCTTACACTCTGTAACTCACAATTTTTGGAAAACAATACCAGAAAACCAACGATGAAATATGATTGAAAAATCAAATAATACATTAATTAGATCCTTACCATATTCAAAACAGCCATCGTTAAAAGAAATATTGTCAACGGCAATAGCGTGCAGCGTATTGTCATCCTCGTCACTGAATTGACCAACAAGGAATAATTTAAATCTGAAACAAAGAAACAAATTACCAACTATCATGTTTTTACTTTTTTTACAAGGGCCTTATCCATCAAGATTGTATTTAGATTTTTTTTATAATATAAATGGTAAGTTGCAGTTTTTATTTGATTAGAATCCACACTCCGATAAAATTCCTTAAGGCCCTGTTAGACTTTAACATTCTAGCCAATGTATGCTGAAGTTCGCACAAATTTGTAACAACACTGTCACGGGCTGAGGAAATTGAACAAATTACCTTATTGCGGACGCATTCATAATGTATTCTTCACGAGCTTTAACACACGGAAAACCTTTCCATAACTTGTCACAAAACATAAAACCAGGTAAACGTTTCAATAGCACACTTGACGTATCCCGAATGCATGCATAACGGTTGTCGTGCATACATAGATCGTCTGCATAGCCTTTTAACGATCTTTTGTCAGATCATTTGAAAATCTTCATCAAATTGTCATTTTTATAGATAGATATCGATAGAAAAGCGATCTGAAAACGACAGAATGCGGAAGGAATAGGACCCAGTCAAAAAATCAGAAAATTTATTTTAAATAAACATGTCAGTCTGATGCACGTTGAACAACGTTCAACAACGCAAGCCAACGTGCGTCCACTTGTTTGTAATATGTTAAAACGTGCCGCTAATAAATACAACGCATACAAGCGTGTAGGAAAATGTTATAACACGTCGGTACATGTTGATGTTTTACGTTATAGTGTGACTGGAACATTAAAAACGATAACATAATAAAAAAAATGTCTAAAGTAAGTCTTGAATGGTAAGGCTTATTATTGTTTCATGTATTGTAAATATTGTATAAATTCTGTGACAGCATTATTAAACGAATACATTTAAGGAAACATGATTGATATCATTGTTTTTCTGACGTAATATGCCAGTAGATATTAACAGATAACGACAAACAAACGCCTCTCGTTATAAGAAATTTATCAGAAATAAATCGAATAAATTGAAAATAAGCTTTACAATTTTCTTAAATTTCTGTATTTTGTTTTTCATCTTTTTATGGAAAAATATGTTGTTTGAATAGATAAGAAAATAGTGAAGACAGGAAGAGATGATAATGACAAGCCAGACAACACCATCAACATTCAGCACGCAGCACCATTCAACGATTTCCAAGCATAAGCATAGATACACAAGCCAAGGGGAAAATAAATCATAACAGCCCAACAAGGGAAGCCCAAAATGATAGATATGGACGGATTTCGCAATCTATACATTGGATATCGATATGTAAACCTGTCATGTTCTTGTACTACTGATTTTGCATTAAAACATGATTCTTTTATGGCTACTATAAACATGTACCATAATTTTGGTTGGAACAAATATGGGGTAACAATCATTAATTTTCATTTCTTATTGCTTGCCAACTTTTTGGTTTGCCGACGGTTTATCCGCTTATATCAATTTAATTTTTTTGGATTGGTCTTTTGAAAGATCGTGGAGTTAAGACATTAAAGGTTAATCCAAAATGCAGAAAAAATCATATAAACAATGAATGGGTATGGAGTAATGTACGTGAGACAAAGTCTCTACAAATACAATGCGACAACGCTTTTATTGTTGTTCTTATATTTTGTCCCTAGATAAACATGCATAACTGGCAGTCTCAAATTAAACAATATTTGTTGTTACATGTAATAATGAAATAAACCGGTAAAGGTCACTAATAGAAATGAAAATATTCACATAAATTTAAAGCCCCAATAATAAGTCTGATATAAAGGATCATTTCCATTCCTACTCCAAAGAATAAATTTAGTTCCAAAGTACATATTATTCATAACTTGTGAACTTAAATAAAAGAAAGTTAAACTCCATGAAACTCACCGTTCTGCAGTTGCAGGAATAGATATCGTATCTGTTTGCCATTGTTCTGTATCACTGTTAATTGTGGCTAAATGGGTGCAGTTCTTAGTACACTGCTCAACAAATAATGATGCTTTTCCATGAATAATGTACGATAAGCGCATCTGAAAAAAGTGTATAGAATTATGGTTCGATACATATATTTTTCACAAATAAATGACTCGAAGTCATCTACTCGTTAAGCTGAAAATCACTTTAATTGTATCACCCCCCCCCCTAAAAAAAGAAGAAAATATTCAAAAATAAAAACAAACAGAATCGACTGTTACATATCCAACATGGGTGCCGGATTACCGATTACCCACACTGATTGTGAACATAGTAAGTTTTTTGGCAGTTATAAGGTGTCTCGAAGGAACTTAGTCCTTAGTTGCGCCAACATGGTCCCTCTTTGTCCCAAATAATGGTCAGAGCTACTAAAAACCTATTAAAATTTATAAAAGCTTGCTTTCTTCAGCTAAAATAAAACTAACAAATCCCACTTCATTGAAATCAAATTTGAGTACATGGTTAAAAAGAGATTTAGAGTTACCCTTTATCAATAAATAACATAAACCTTTAAGGACACAATATCTTGAGGTTTTTCATTACCTTTATGGCACGTAAATGACAAGGAATACGGAAAAACCAGCAACATTTACATGTTGCGGAAACTCTCACTAGATTTTAGAACCTTGTAGCTTGAAAATGGTAACATATATCCAATAGTATTGTTTTATTTATCTGGAAACAGTAAAACTTAAATCAACTGAAACATCATTGGAAGGCAATTCATAAGCCATGTAATGGAGTAAAACTCAAAGTAAGTGAGAACTGAACTATCAATCTAAAACGAACTACGCAAGGACAGTGGCAACTTCGGAAAAACTAAGAAACAAAGACATTACATGAGTATGGTACAGAAAAGACAAATGAAGACACATACACATATAAAGATTACCAACAATGACCCAACAAAATACCACGGGAGAGATAAGGTGCACCGGTAAAGCAAGTAGCTCCTGCTTCTTATAAGACACCTGCATTGAACATGTGAAATCCGGTTGTAAAGTTACATCAGGAGGAGGAAACAACAATAAAGCTTTGAAAGGGGAAGATCTGCAGTCATCTTGAAAACATATATTCCACAACGGTCCATTTTCAAATTTCAAAATTTAAAATGCAGTTAATGTTGAACTTTTAAATATATAATTTTATTTGTTTGGAACCTTTTTGCCCCTATGCTCGTATCGAAAGGGACCAACAACTCAAAACCTGGATGTTTTCCTTCGTTATGTGACGAAACCTTATGCTCTTATACTTCAATTATCAGTCGTCTACAACTTACACTCTGCTTTTAAGGCAAATGACGACGCCAACGAGTGCCATGCATGCCATAATACGCAAGTTCGGACAGAAACTAAGAGATGTTATATCTTTACTTATGATATGTCGACCCACATGTACTATTGGATATGAGTTTATTCGATAAAAACCTATAATAGACAATTTTAAAAATATAACAACAATACTACAAAATTGATATTCTATACTTATTTCACTATTGTTATATAAATTTACTCAACAACATGTTAGACGGATCACTACATGTATCTATAGATTAATCATTATAAGGGATAAATGTTAATTTTGATTAATACAAATATCGTTCGAAATACGACCTTTTCTATTGGCTGTGTCATCACAGACACAAATGACGAAAACAAATAACATTTTATTATTAATTTTTTCACTTTTCGAACCAAACATGAAAAATAGAATACAAAATTTTAATTAAGTATATTCCTTCGTGTTCAAAAGACTATTTCGAAAAAAATAATTCATAAACACATGTTTTGATTATAGAAACATTCTGTTCTTAATTTATTATAAGATATGAGTAAAGGTCATTGTTTAAGGCTTCTTGATGACCTCAAGATGAAAAACAACAATAAAAGCGTTGCTCCATTGCTTGGTTCTACTTTGTATTTGTAGAGACTTTGTCTCGTGTGCATCTACTTCATATCCTTTCATTTTTTTATGTTGGAAATATTTCACATTCGATGGAATTCTTTCTTGTCCTGATTAGATAGGTAAATTTAAATCTTTGGTTCTAAACCGTTGATTTTTCCTCAAACAATTGAAGAGTTCGAAAGATTAAGGAAAATAAAATAAACTAAAAGCGCTCGTCCCATATAAAACCATGAATTATTTATTCTAAGCGCGATATGGTAATCAAAACAGTTTGCGGATAATTAATGCAGATCATCAAATATTGAACATTTCCGTAAACTGTGAAATTTCCATTTATTGGAGAAGTAGGGTAGATATTATGAGGTCAACAGTAATGACTAGTATATGAATGCACAAAATATGACAAATAAAACATGCCGATTATTAAAATATTGTGAAACACGTTGCCGTCACAATGAGGTCTTAGATAACTGTACAAATTATAAAACATATCAAATCTGCAAACTTATCTAAACTTTAAAAGGATTTTTGTTACTTTCCGTAAGGGGTCATAATAACAAGGGACAAGTAATATACAATCTGCTTACAATACAGGTCTTTGTTGTTATATTCTCCTGTCTCCGTAAGGGCAACATCAAATCAGCAGCACCTTCCTTTGTACAGGTAGATTTATTAAGGTACCAGACATAACCTAAATAATACATAAGTTAAACAAGTATTAAATTTTCCAAAAGTTGTTGTAATGAAGACAAATGTGACTGAGATTTTCATCGTTCTCTAGACAATTGAAACATCTGTGAGGATAATCCTTATGGTAATTTCTGAATGCGTCGTCTTACTAAAGAAATTTTTTATTTCATTTTCTGTTTTTGAACTTAGAACATTTGTATCTGTATTTTCTGTCGCTTCTTGTAATGAAGACAAATACCATTTAAATTTCAAACATTAAAATTTGTTTTGAAAATTCTATTGACAAAATGTTATGTCTGCTATTTTGAAATGCTAAAAAGTGCAAATACAAAGTAGTATGCTCTGTCCTAGCTGTTTGGTTGACTAAAATGTTTGATAATATTGGAGGATTACTTATGCTCTGCGACCTTTCGAATATATTTTTTCCAACAATTTTAGGCCTCAAGCACATCTGATGTCACGTGGTTAACATGCGCATGTTTCCCACTTTAATTGGTAGTTGATACCTGAATGATATATAAACACACAAAGCAAGTTGTTATTAAGTATGGTTACCCTTTTTAAATTTATTTTAGTTAATACATTTCTAAATTCCAAAAGGAACGAAATTAGATATGAATGCAAAGTTCATTTTGTTTTTATGACGTTTTCATGGAATCAAGTATATGTATTGAATGGTGGTATTACATTTATAGTACATTTTTAATGTAAGTATCCAAGTTTTAGTATATACTGGCCGGACCATCGAATACCGATATGTTGTGATTTTTCTCTAGTCTTCAAATCGGGCAAAAGATATCAGCAACTTTAAGAACACTTTGCGATTCTATTTCATGTGTGTGGACGATCTCGCTTTTATAGATAAAAGACAAGGGATAGTATTGTTTTGTATCTAGTTATGATTTGTTCTCATAGTAACTTCAAGATGAGGAACAGCAATGATTGTTTTGTTGCAATCCTTGCCATTACCATATGCTGATAGAGACTTTGTCTCGTGTAAATTTATTTATTATCAATAAGTTAGCGAATCCATTCAAAGATTACCAGATATCAAGCCGAAGTGTATACAAATCAGTGCAGTAATGCTAAAATATGCAAATTTAAACAATACATAAATTTCTACAGGACAATGAAGTTACAACAATAAAAGACATCCTGACAGAAGCTTAATGGATGTCCAGGTAATATCGACAGGTTATCACCTGATTTATGTTTTCGCTTTAACCTTACCATTTGTGTCTTGTGACGCAGATATTTTATTAATGTCTTGAAGTTTCCAGCGGCATGAAGCATTTGGTCTATACGGTTTCCAACCACAATCACTTTTATCAAAATCACATCTACTAAATACGGATGAATTACCTAAAATGATGATTGAATTATATCAATGGATTTCATATGTTCAATGTTTTTCAATTTGAATAAATAGTGCTATTATGTCAAAACAATTTCAGTATGAAATAATTCACTGGATCTTTCTTATCATTCAAACTCCGAAACAATCATTGATAACAATTATCGTGTCCATCCCCAGAGTGATTTACATTGGCATTCATAGTATTTACAGATTACACATGGAAAAACAATGGAACGTATTTCCAATATACTATTATTTAACATTGGTACCAAGGGACAATCAATCACATAAAAATGGTTGTAATTGCAGAATTGTAATTTACCTTAAGGTAATTGGAAAAGGAGTACACGGTCCGAACTTTAGCAAAACGATTATATAACAGACGGCACAAAAGAAAAACAATACAGACAGTCGTATTCAAATGTAAAACGTCTGTTGACGTTGTCTCACTGTTTGCAAAATAAATTGAATCCTACTGCATTTTTTCCACTGCTTTAGCTCTAAGTAATTTACCTCGACGGCATTTATTTTGTATTTTATCGATATTTATTTAAGAAATTGTTATTGCTAATTAATATAAATGAGACAATATAAATGGTCTTAATTTTCTTATAGTAAGTCGTGTCTTCTATCAACTTTACTCGTTTAATCAAAATCAAAAATAAGTTAAGACTCTGTTTTTAGCTGATTTTGGTTCTACTCTAGGTTATTCGATATGTTTCTGTTCCTTCAAACTTTTTTGAATTTTTGGTCTTCAAGAGTGACCGTTAGTAGAAATGAGATGAAGTACAAATTCTGTATTGGCGCTGCTAGATTACCTCTTGGTTAATTAATGCCTCTGTATCACCAGCAAAAAAAATTGACTAGTGGTTCGTTCATGGCCTGATCATTTGAAAAATTAAAATATTTCAAATTAAGAGAAATTTATAAAACATCTCCCTCGTCCTTGGCTGTCATTGGAATTACTTATAGGCCCTTTACGTTATGTATTCTTTCAGTCCTTTCAAACGTTTGAATTTTTGGTCTTCTGTGGTTTTTAATTTTAAATAAAGTATAATTTTGATATTTGAGTGGTTAAACTACTATTGATTTGCTGCTTCTGCATCTTAAGTATAAATCTCCGAAGGTATCACCAGTATTTACAGTCATTGTAGTCCATTCAGGTAATATCCCTTGGGTAGGGGATAACTCCTTTTTATAGACAAATTAGTTGTTGTGATTGGTGTGAATAAAGCAAAAGAATTAAAATATTTATCTTAAATATATATAAAATATTCATGTTTTCATGAAACTACACTCCTTTTATAAAATACTTAAAGTTGCCTATATTAAAATATCTAAGTTTTGGCATCTTAAAATATTAGAATAAATTAATGTGAAATATTTGGCAAGGGATGTTATTCTTTCTACTAGAGGGATTGGGTTGAAAACGTACCCGTATCCGTAACGTATCAGTATCCGTATCAGCTGAAAAAATAGATGGATGATATGTTAATGTGTGTTGTCTGTTTATATTAGTATGAAAAACATAAAAAGTTATTATAATTGAGTATTCATATTTTCGGTCATGCATTAGGACTCGACTTCCTTGCGACAAATAGTATTCACAGTTATGTGAAGTTGATTATGACTGATTAAATCTCACCTAAGTTATTATTTGTACATGACTACATAAAGTATTTTTTAACTAAAAGTTATTTAATATAGTTAAGTATACATACTAAATTACTTAATATATATCTGATACGGATTCGGATACGTTTTAAACACAATCCCTCTAATAGACGTTCAGAATTAAGGAATATGAAGACCTTGTATGAAGTTTTCCTAACATTGTTAAAAAACGGTACGGTGAATTTTTTTTTTCATTTTGAAAAAAGTCATATGTGTGTGGAGGATCTTAAGAGTCTGATTTTTTCAATGAAAATTGAAAATAGTATTTTCATCCAGAAGAAATTGAATGAAGCTGTGTTTTCAGCAATGTTTTGACAACGTATTTGTTTAATCAATGCATGTGTATGATCATTATTCTCTCATATTTAGGTCTACAAGTTTCAATGAAGCAGTTTAGCAATTTAAGGCTTTTTATGCCAATTGTTATATATACACAGTACAATACTATGCTTCATGGTGATTTCTGAACAGAATTTAACGCTCCTAAGATAGGGGAGTTACTGTGAACTATCAAACAAAAATCTTACAGTGCAAGTTTTAATATTTTTCTAGAAATATATAAGAATATATTTGTTTCATACTGCAAATTTAAAGAAAATTGAATTTGTGAAAAAAATTTTGGGTTTTCCCCGTGACTACTACGTCGAATGATTAAAACAATTTTTCAGTGTCCAAGCGCTGTTTTTACAGTCATAAACAGACAAGATAACATTCTGAACACGCTTGTGTCAATTGATGTGTGACATACAATCACTGTATTTTCAACGTCATGTGAAGCAAAATGACCTCCACTGTATGCTAGTATACAATAATTTATTTAAATCATAGTGATCATATTCAGACAGACATATTTTTGCATTTCTTTACAAAGGTTATAACGATCTTAAAAATAATGATGATGACGGTAAAATGTCTGTATTGATAATTGCAACAGTGGTTCAACATAACCTTTATGTATGTTTTTGAGACAGAAATTTCGCTCTGTGGACAATATCCAAATTACAGGCAAGACAATATCAAACCATCTGTAAAATGTAGACGCCATATGCTGGAGATGTGGGAATATAACTGTTCAAAAACGGGAGGTGCATATCGTAAAAAATGGTTTTCAGACGTCCAGAGCTATCAACATAGGGATATAATTCAAGTATAATGCTGATAATGGTGTGTCAATGATCTCTATTTAGGTAAACAAAATGAAGGAAATCCTAAAGGTAATGATTTTTCAGTGAAATAACATATCTTCATAAAAGGAACATTTCAAGCTTTTTGTCTTTTTTTTCTGACCAAACCCTTGTATGAATTGATTTCTTGTGAATAAAGGCATAAATCGATTAAAAGCACAATTAATTCCTCCCCAAAAGTATCCTTCTTGATTTTTGAAAACTTGTTCTCCAACTTGACAAATATGTTAACGACTAAAAATTTTCAGTATCGCGATGTCATTTTTTGTTGGAATTGTTGTTGTATTAAATAAAATACGCTCATTTTGTACCAAGCACCAAATTTGAATATCTGTTTTCACATTTTTTTTCAGTACAAAAAGATTGATGTATTAAATTTAGGAGAACTGACTTTAACTTATCAAATGGGAGAGTAGTATAGAATGTAGAAAAATCGAATGTTTTACAGTGTTGCAATAGTTAAGTTCAGTTGAAAATAGATATTCTAACAAATCTTTGGAATTTGTGAAAATACACAACTGATTCCCCCATTTGTTGAATATAAATCTTTAGCCTATATTTGATTGCGGAAGGTAATGAAGTCATGAGCTTATAGGTGGGTCAATTGTACGCTTGGCAGAACAACTGCAGGAGCTTAGAAAGTTACAGATAATATTAATGCAAGCAGCTCAAAACATATGAATTATAATATATGTATTAGTATATAATATATCTGCTTACAACACTATTATACTTACCACATATATACATGTAATCAAACTTTGAAAGTAGTTTTGCTGTGCATTTGGTAGACCAGATGAACCGAAAGTAGTTATCATTGTGTATGAAATATTATCTGTTTATTTTTTTAATTTTTTTTTAGCAAGCAACAATTCAAATTAACTCAATTATGTAACTGGTACTGGGTTAAAAAATATCTTGTTTTCACGGATTAATCATATTTAACTATTTTTTTCATAAACCCTACTTTGGAACTTTTTCTTTTCATTGATTACAAAGTAAATACAATGTTGACAATGGCCGAAAATTAAAATCCACAAGGGAACTGCACTAGAAAAACACACGTAACAGGCCAGAGACAAACATTAATAACGACAGGAATTCGGGAAGCTGTTAGTTCTTTAGATACAACTTTTTCTTTGTATGTGACAAATTATTCTCGTTTAAAGATCTGCAAGATTTTTTCAATTAAGCAACCAGATGACAAAAATAAACGTCAAATATTTGCGGAAAATACTTTCAATTGCACATTGTACAATAGAAGAAAGTTAAGCATTTTGCCATTTTCTTAAATACATTAAAAATTATATATATAATATTCAAATATTTTAATGATATAATAGTACGTGTTTATTTGCATTTGAATAGCCTTGTTGAGCCCTTAAGTGTAATCCTTACCTTAAATGTAATCCGATTACACTTAAGGTTAAGGACCACCCTTTAATGTAATCCCGGTTACATTTACAGTTGCAGGACCTCCCTTAATTGTAACCGATTACAATTAGGGGAGATAATGTACATATGCTTACAGTACCTACCGTAATTGTAATCCTTCGGAATTAGTTTACAATTTGCAGTACATATAAGA
>MJUU01048827.1:192557-202863 GCA_002080025.1 Modiolus philippinarum
TTTTTTTTTATCTTCCCGTTCTTTTAGAGGGAGAAGGAGGGGGTCTGATCTCGGATTCACGCGAAAATAATGACAAAATCCCGATTTTCCCAGTAAATAAATGACTTAATCCTGATCCCGAAAAATGAAGATTCCTACATTTTGTATTCCGTTAATCATGGGTATTGTTACGGGTTGATCAAGAATCAGCCCGTTGAATAAAACAAGATCCTTCCGTCCCTCATTTTTCGATTCCATTACAACGGTTGTCATTAGAAAATTTTCAGCCCTCAGAATAGTGTCTACAAATCTTTAACCTCCTGTTTGTACATTTTCAAACGATTCTTAGCTACTTGATTTATCCCCATGAAAACGCTAGCAATTATCTTATTTCTAGAATAAAAACAGAAAACAAAAATTTGTCGCTAGCAAATTGGTCACTAGCTTGACTCTGGTTAAAAATATTGTTAAAAGACAGAATTTCTATTCTTTTCATACCATTCCGTCTACTTTTCCGTTTAAGGGAATTGAATGCTTTAATTAAAACAATTTTCATAGGAATTCACACTATAAGTGCCTTAGTTCTTAATGTTACCTTTTTATTTCCGTGCATTGTAGCTGTCTCACGTCCTTGTTTTGTCTATTTTGTTTTATCTGTTTCCGTTTTTGGACTTCGATTTTTGTAGTCATCGCTTCCCTTGTTCCTTCGGTATTCTACTTCCGTTGTTACATTTCTTTTGTATAATATTTTGAAACAATTCTGAGCACTTTTTCTCCACCCTTTTTTGTTTCCATGGTAACGATGGCTATTTAAAACGAATATGACTCAGGAACACGTTTTCTTATCTTTTATGCGCTGCAAATGGTAAACTAATTCCGAGGGATTACAATTACGGTAGGTACTGCAGGCATATGTACACTATCTCCCTTAATTGTAATCGGTTACAATTTAGGGAGGTCCTGCAACCGTAAATGTAACCGGGATTACATTTAAGGGTGGTCCTTAACCTTAAGTGTAATCGGATTACATTTAAGGTAAGGATTACATTTAAGGGCTCAACATAGCCTTCTGATGAGTATAATTATCATACTGATACTTACCACACAAAGAAATTTGTTCATCGTCTGAATATAGACAATCTTCATTCAAATCACAAATGTGGTGTTTTGATATACATTTTCCAGTTGAGCACATCATTTGGGTGTCTGAGAAGCATGGGGTAGGATCCTCATCTACAATATTTTAATACTATATGTCAGTCCTTTTTTCCTTCTTTCTACAGAGATGTTTCCATTTAACAATTCTTTATTTATGATCAAACAATTTAAGGTCCATCTAGCTAAATCAAATAGCAAAATAGTGGAATTTTTATTTATTGTTTTTTTTTTAATAATTTGAAATAAAATGCTTCTTGTTTCATGATGCTCACTTCCCAAAATGTCTTAGTTACATCGATTTCTCTTAGGCCAAATTAATTAATTTGTTCGCAGGCCATTTTTTATTAAAATGATGAGGGAGGGAGGGGATTTTTTTATCTTTTTATTTGCTAAAACTAGATGAGGCAGCTTTTTACATTGTAGAAATCACCAAAAAATGTGGTGAGGGAGGTGATTCTTTATTTTTATCTTATTGAAATGGCAAAACATAGGGTCAATGAGAGGCTTTCTCAAGCCTCCAACTAGATGAGGGAGGGCCTGTGAACCAATAATTTTTTTCATGGCCTTATGCATTTGGTTTTAATCTTCATTGGTCGATAAAAAAACAAGTCAGAAGAATTCTCTTTTTTAAAGCAACAGAAATCATTTGCATTTAATGGAAGTCAAAACATTCCTGTCCTTAAAATGGAATTGTTCGAAAGTAGCACATGCATTCTCCTTACAAATACCAGTTACCAAAACAGTAATTCTTTTCTTCAGTAAGAAACACAAAAAAGCCAATTTTCCTTTTTTCCTTTCTGTTTCTTGTTTTGAAACGTAATGTTTGAGAAATTGGAGTTGGGAATGAAAAACATGCTTCATTTTTTCAGAAATTTGTCTCCGTTATTACAGAATAACACAATACCGAAATTACTTTAAATTTACTTTCTGCATATGGCCATTTCGACAACTAATGTCTCACCAGTGCTGATAAACACTGATGAAAAACATTGGAAATCCAGGAATCGAAAGGTTTATAAAAGCTGATAGAGAACAAATAATTTAAAGCATCTAAATAAAGAGCCAAAATCAGCTAAGGAAAGAGTTTTGCATGAGGGAGATACTCCTTAGTTTTAAACATTTTTCTAATTTAGATATTGAAAGTTTCCAAACAATCGGTTTCGGGCCAGCACCGAAGTACTGGACTACTAGAATACCCTCGGGGACTAACAGTCCACCAGCAGTGGCATCGACCCAGTGGTGATAAATAACAAAATACCGAAGTTACTGTAAAGTTACTTTCTGCATATGGCCATTTGGACAACTAATGTCTCATCAGTGAAACAATGTGTAAAAAACCGACAAATTGCAACAATCATTTAGAAAGAAGTTTGACTTCAAAGTATAAAGAAATACATGTTAGTCTCGCATTTCGTTTGAAGTTCAGTATATATTTATGCAAAACTAGTTAAAACATTTTATTTCAGCCATATGGAGGGGCTTTCCCGAGTTCCTGTTTATGTTTGTCTTATGTATTTTTATTGTGTTTTTTTTTCTTGTGCAGTTCCTATTTACTTTGTGGCATGTGGCTATGTTTTTCGGCCATTGTAGGTGTTTCCTGTTATCTTTTTTATTCCATCTTTTTTATTCCATATGGAAAGATGTGTCAAAATCAAAGAAAGGACCTACACAAAGTATATATATTAAAGTTGTGTCATTTGTGGCATGGGTAAAATAGTTTTTCCTTCAGGTAGGAGTGAGTGAAAAAATATTTCTTACTTCGAGATAGTAAAATTTCGATTTTTAACAATCGAGCTTTGATGGCAAACATGTTAAAATCGAAATTTTACTATCGGGAGTGAAGAAATATTTTTAATTCGCCACCTATATGTAGATGAATGAGAAATTTTTTTCCCATGAAATGTGTGTAAAACGCGAAAATCTGAAAGGGCGGGAAATCTCTCCTTGAAATTTAATCAATGCCCGTTGGTTAAAAAGTCGCATGCACATTTAGCCAACTGCTGAGAATGGAAAATAGTCATAACAACACACTGACGACGTCATAATAAGTATTTTGCATACTGTTCAATAAAAGAGACAAAAACCAATTAAACAAAGGAAGAAGGCACACAATGTACTTAACAAAACAATAAAGGACAAGCTGATACACTGAATACTCCGTACTATGTTAAGTGTTAAATTAATCAATCAATGACTCCTTTTAATTTTTAACTAAGATTCAATTAGATTTTCCTTTTATTAAGAAGTTTTACAGCTTTATTTAATGCATTGTGGGTGATTTTGTATATAGGCTGATGGCATTAAGAACTATAAACATTCCTCTTCCTCAGTAACCTGATTACCTTTACCCTTCTCATTTCTGACACAATTCAGTCATTTTACTTAAGCGTCATTAGAAATGTATACGAATCCATCAGAAATAAATTATGTTCTGAGGATCTTGCACCAACTGTTTTATTTTTTTATTAGAACATAATTTATTTCCAAGTGGGAAATGTGAAAAACATCAATCAAATAATGTGCTACGAAATATCTTTTAAGTGTATATACTTCTTTTTTCCATTCCATTTTCTGAGTATTTTCTAAATGTATTAAAAATAAAAAAAATCCTTACTTTGAATTTATTTATTGATTTTCGTATTCTCAGTGATTTATCTGACAAGCTGCACTAAAGACACAAAAATTATCGAAATGGCCATCTGTTGAAATCAATTCTGAAATACAAATGTAGCTACAATTGCAACGAAGACGGCAATCCATGGGTAAATATCCAATAAGATAAGTCACAGCAGTCTTTTCACTGAAATAGACGACGGCATAATATGTTTTTGGAACAAAAATGTACGTTGGAACAAAAATGTACGTAAAACCTTTTACATTGTACACATTAGGTCCACCTCGACCTCTGAATGTCATATTAGAATCTAAATTCATGTCTGTCGGTAGTTGTTATTGGAGTAAAAGATGGATGCCAATTATGTTTGTCTATTTGCCCCTCAATCAGCTTCATTATGCTATGGGTTAAATATAAATAAAAATACTACCACCAATATAAACCACCCTCATGATTTTTTTAAAAATAAAATTAATTTCCTATTGATCAAAAATTCGGTGCGGTATATTTTCTTAGTTAAAATGTTACCCTCCTTAATACAATTGACCTAAAAAAGAACGCTTTTCCTAAGATTATGCATGATTTTTATTATAAAATAAATAACATTATACCGAAATTCTTGTTAATTTAGTTTCTGCATACGCGCATTTCGATTACTTATGTTTCATCAGTGCAGATCAAACCAAAACATTTGGAAATCCATACACCAAAATATGTTAAAAAGCTGATAGAGAGGAAATAACATAAGGGTCTAAATAGAAAAGCCAACATTCGGCTAAGGATGGAGCTATGCATGAGGGAGATACTCTTAGAAAGTATGGAATTAACTTACCATTATTACAATCGTGAAGTAGAAAGTTGTCAAATACCGCATGATACTGCGATGACACATCTAGCTCCAAGTAAAATGGCTCACTGATAAATCCTATAAATAAATCCACACTTTTCCATTTCCTAAAATAAAACCAAATACTAATTATATAAATGTAAATAATAAGATTAATAATGATGATGATTTATTGCAAATCTCTAAGGACTTTAAACTATATTTCATATTGAACCGACGTCAAATGAAAAGCTTGAAACATTTACTTAAATACTTCTTATATATCGGCTTTAGAAAAATAGAAACAATAATTTCTGCTAAAAAACACAATAAAAAGATCACATCAAAGGAACAAGAAAGAAGGAAATTCTGATATGATAGGGTTATTGGTAAAAAATGTATAACAGGAAACACCTACAATGGCTGAAAATTATAATTACATGCAACAATTTGCAAGGGAACAACACAAGAGAAACAGGTATAAGACAAAAGACAAACGTAGACAACGATAGGAACTTGGGGCAGCCAGACTTGGTACCGGCACTAGCAAAAGCCAGCCGTAGGGTTAAACCGGTTTTGGGGTAAACCTCCCCTTAATCTGCCCCGTTTCCCTATAGTATAAAACATATGAATAAAACCCAATACATGTAGACTCCTCACTCCAGGACCACAATCTTGAAAGGAGAGAAAAAGACAATGCGTAATTTTGAAAGATGGGTCAAGGGGTGCTCGCCGCTAAACTGCCGGCTAGCTTAAGGAGCCTAGTCTGCTGGTAGAACACTGTCGCACCACGTAAGATAAATCAAACTCAAAACTTTCCGAAGGGTTTGGTCAAGAATCATCATAAATTTCAGTAGACATCGGCAGTATCAGTGAGAGGCCAGTATGTGTGCAAAATTTTCCGGTCGCTAGGTCTCAAAGCTAATTTAACGGATGCAAGCAGAATATCTTGCCGATATCCCCTATTACGTAAAGAATGTAAGTTACGTCCCAGCTTCTGGATTTTTAATCAATTTCTGACATTTTTTAACAACATTTCCGTAAAATTGAGGACTAGAAATGCCCATAGTATTAAGCTGTTTACAACTAACGCTATATTTAGATATAACATGTACATATCTATTACAAAACTTCTGAAATGTATTCAACAACTTATGAAATCTGTAACCCTGTTGTAAAAGTTTGTCTGTGATAGTACGGTTACGTTCATTGAAATCATCAATAGTAGAACAAACTCGTACGAATCGTACCAGTTGAGAAATATACACCCCCTTGGATGGAGTAAGGGGAATGTCGCCGTCAAGAAAAGGGAAACCAGTAATAGTGAAATCAAAATCATCCCTTTTATCATATATTTTGGTTTTGATTTTACCAGAGTCAATAATAAAAGTCAGATCCAGAAAAGGGCAACATTTGGAATCATTGTTAGTTTTATTTAATTTCAGCCGTTGTGGATAAATAATGTCTACATAATCTAAAAACTGGGGATTATCATTAGTAAGGATATCGTCAATGAATATAGGCATATAGGACAATATTGTCCCGAGTAGAATTTTACATTGAACGATCTTGCGAGTACAATAAATAATCTACGAAATATATATGCAGAAACCCTTTTATTGTATAGTAAAACTAAAATTTCTGTCAGTTAGACGATTTTTGTTGTAAATAAGGTAAGTGACAACCGAACCGTTAATCAAAAACAAACAATCCATGGAAAATGGCAACATCAAAAACAAAAAAAAGGAGAAAAAAAACAGAGACACAACATGGGTACGGCACAGAAAAGGAAAATGAAGACACACACACACACAAAGATGAACAACACGGACCGAGTAAAAAATCATGGATGAGATCAGGTGGACCGGTAGAGTCAGCATCTCCTGCTTCTTATAAGACACCCGCCGTGTTGAACATGTCAAATCCGGTAGAGGAAACAACAATTAAGCTTTAGAGGGAAAGATCTGTTGTCATCAGGGAAACAGATATCCCATAGCGGTCCACAAGATGGTGATGTCGATTGTAAAACTTCTGGAGGGTAACATACCCTTGTTAAAGTAGCCTATTTGTGAGCAACCGGGCTCTATCAAGGAAGTCACTATATCGAACATAGGCTCTTGAATTTGAATAGCAAATGAGCTGGGAGATGTAATCTCCATATGCTGGCGCTGTTGGGATGTTGCTACAAAGAAAAGGGAAGTTCACTATAGGAAAGGTGAAGTCATCGGGTTTGTCGTAGAGCTTAGTTTGAAGTCTACCTCTTTTGTCAATTTCAAGGTGAAGGTCAAGGAACGAGGCTGATGTAGAAGTGTCTGTGGTATCCTTAATTTCGAGCTCTTTTGGATAGATCAAATGAAGAAAATCACAAAAGCGAGGGTTGTTTAGTGACAAAATATCATCTATATCAAAATTAAGTCGTATTACACTAGTGCAATATGGAGATTTATTGCACGCTTACTTTTAGTTGCGTTCTTCGGAAAATATAAACATGTTTAAATTTCTATAATCTGATTTGTTCAAATATTGTCACGTGACATTTGATGTTTGCTTTGGCAACCGGTTAACGTTGGTTAACCGATAAACGAGAAAACTGTGTATATCTAAATAATTCTTTTACAATGTCTAATAGATGTCTCAGCTGTTTGAAGAAATGGATTTGAGATCTTATTAAAGATGTGCACAGCTTTAAAAGACGTTTCTAAAAGCATAAGGAGATTCTAATTCCAATGTCGCACAAGTTTGCGTTTACTTAACTCCATAAATTTCATAGATAAAATACTTTCTTACACACAAAATTATAGAACACAAAATACGAATTTCGACGGTATTTTTACAGCTCTTAATGGGTTACTAATTTTTTGCTATTTTCGCGGTTGGCTCTGGAACGCAAAAATAATATTCGTGAAAATATGTTTTTGTGTAGAAAAAAACCTTTTTGACATTGAAAACCGAGTAAATTGATACTTGCAAATATGTCGATCTTTCATAAACCGTGAAAGTAAACATTTGCGGAAATTAATACGTTTACAGTATATACAATGTAATATCTGCCACTTTTGAGGTCATTTTTGACAAAAGATGTTTAATTTTGGTATCGCAAGAAAGGAAAAAAGCTAAAATGCAAAATATTTCAATCTTATAAGGTAATTTTGGGAAAAATACATATAAATGTTGTGTCGCAACAATTGAAAACAGCACCAATTTATAATATCTTCCACTTTTGAGGTCATTTTTACCAAAAGATGTGTAAATTTGGAATCACGAGAAAGGAAAAAACTAAAATGCAAAATTTTTCAATCTTATAAGGTAATTATTTAGAAAAATACATATAAATGTTGAGTCACGACAATTTAAATAAGCACTAACATATAATATCTCCTACTTTTGAGGTCATTTTTGACAAAAGATGTATAAATTTGGTATTGGGTGAAGGTATTTTAGAAACTACATATCAATTGAGTGTCTTCAGCATGAACATATAGGCCTCGATAAAATACCCTTTTTGAAAGATTTATTAAGAATATAACGTGACGTAAGCTTGGCATGTATAAATAAAACAAAAGAACGCTATAATTTATTATGGCATTTTGGTTTCAATTTTTATCAAAAATAAATTAAGAAGAGAATGAAGTCGTCGAGTTTTCATACTATTTGCTTTAAGTTAATTTCGTCATATTAATATCACGTGTTTTCAACTGTCCAATCCTAAAAGAGGAATCCAAAGCTGCCACGAAGTTTACTTCAAGTTCACTTCGCGATCACTCCCGCGATCGCATCTTCTTTACAAGCGCACTTGAAAGCAGTCACAAGTTCACTCTAGGCTGTCATTGAATCGTTTTTAATTGCACACGAAGTGCACGCGAGAAACGCTTTTGGAGTGCACCTGGATTGAATGTTGCGTCAGCACCCATCTGTAGATCAGCTTATATATATTCATAAATTGGGAATGAGATAGAATGAATTTTGAAAAAAACAGCGTCCTTTATATCAAAGCAAGGAAAAAGAGGCTGCTAATAAAAAAAAAGTTTAGTGTGAAGTAGGAGCAAAACTCATTGTTGAAGACCTTATGGTTACTTCAAGATGAGAATAACAACGTAATAAAAACGTTGTTCCATTGCTTGTTTTTACCATGTATTTGTAGAGAATTTGTTTCAGGTGCATTTACTACACATCCCTCCGTTGATTATTCAACCAAAATCCATAATATTAACTTTGCAAGATTCTCTTTATTAAGGCCACACAATGGCAGGTTTATATATATATATATATATATGAAAAAGAAAGGAAATGGGGTAAATGTCAAGGGGACAAAAGGTTTAAACGACTCAAAACAAAACATCTAGGGGTCACCGTACGGTCTTCAACACAGTGAGGAACCTCGCACCATATAGCAAGCCCTAAATGGCCCCAAAAAGGTAACAAAGTGAATAAATCAATGGAAACAAACCACATCTAATAACCCAAATATCAAGAAACTAAAAATTTATAAGAAGACAAGGAGAAGGCAATGACCAACATATTTCTGAATTGGGACAGGCGCAAAAAATGCGGTGGGGTTAAACTCGTTTTCTTAGATCCAAACCATCCCCTTATGTGTGGTGAATGGCTGAAAAAAATAAATACACAAAAAGACTCACAGTAAAAATCACACTAGAAAAAAGTCCAACTTATCAAGACGAGTACCCTTACAATGAAGTATATAAAACATGAAGACAATACACACAGGTACTGTCCGGACAAATGCTCGCAGTTACTGACAGCACCAATATATAATTTCTTCCACCTTTGAGGTCACTTTTTTACCAAAAGATGTAAAAATTTATCACGAGAAAGGAAAGAAGCTAAAATGCAAAATATTTCAATCTTATAAGGTAGTTATTTAGAAAAATACATATAAATGTTGTGTTACGACAATTAAATGTTGTGTCACGAAAAATACATATAAATGTTGTGTCACGACGAGAAACGCTTTTGGAGTGCACCTGGATGGAATGTTGCTATAAATGTATTTGACAAAATATGAAAAAGAAAGGAAATGGGGTAAATGTCAAGGAGACAACATCCCATATCCAGGCTAAAACGACCCAAAACAAAACATCTAGGGGTCCCCACATGGTCTTCAACACAATGAGGAACCTCACACTATATAGTTAGCCCTAAATGGCCCCGAAAAGGTGAAAAAGTGAATAAATCAATGGGAACAAACCACATCCAATAACCCAAATATCAAGAAACTAAAATTTTATAAGAAGACGAGGACAAGCCAATGACCAACATATTCCTGACTTGGGACAGGCACAAAAATTGCGGTGGGGTTAAACTCGTTTTCTTGGATGCAAACCCTCCCCTATGTGTGGTGAATGGCTAAAAATAAATACACAAAAAGACTCACAGTAAAAATCAAACTAGAAAAAAAGTCCAACTTATCAAGACGAGTACCCTTACAATGAAGTACATAAAACACACAGGTACTGTCCGGACAAATGCTCGCAGTTACTGACAGCTAGCTAAGGACATAATTTCCGTTGACTATGATATCAAGCCTTCTTACATACGAAATTTCAATTGAAATACTTCTAAATAGATTTGGTATAACAACATCATCAATACTTCGGTATTTAGTTAATTGTTACCACTGGATCGATGCCACTGCTGGTGGACTGTTAGTCCCCGAGGGTATTCACCAGCCCAGTAGTCAGTACTTCGGTGCTGACCCGAAAGCCGATTAT
>MJUU01048827.1:205242-232695 GCA_002080025.1 Modiolus philippinarum
TTTTTTTTGTTTTTGCTTTGTTTTTCTTCGCATTTTTGGGGTTAAGTTATGTATCGCTAACAAACAAAAGTATGTACAGTTGTATTTGAAAAAGTAAGAACTAGCTTCACATCACTGCTGTAATACGTTTTAGTTACTATGTATCAATATAGTTAAAGATATTAACACAAGGGCAGAATCGTTATTTCATGAACACATTTCAATTATTTTTCTCTAAGCTCATCTGGACAATTTACTCAAGTTTATTGACTTGAGTTATAATAGTCTGAAAATTTGAATTCATGTTTGAGTCACCACAAAAATGTATATATAAACATCTATAGAACACCAAGCATAATTTCGATTGTAATTTTGAAATGAAAGATATACTTTCAAACGTGTTTTTCTAGTGCAGTTCGCTTTTGGATTATGTGATATGATTGTAATTTTCGGTAATTGTAGGTGTTTACTGTTATCTTTTTGTTTATAAAACCCAATCTTAAGAACTCGTGAAATTGATAACAAAATACCTACGTTAGTGTAAATTTAGTTGCTTCATATGGCCATTTCTACAACTTATGTCTCCTCAGTGCAAATAAAATCTAAACATTTGGTTCTGACTACGGGGCTAGTGAATACCCTCAGGGACTAACAGTCCACTAGCAGAGTCATACAAATATTAACAGAGAGAAAATATGCATTTAATTTACTGACTTGTTGAGAACAAAAGATATCAACAGTACATGCAATAGCCATGCAAGTTAATGAATGATATTCAAATACACCTACATGGTAATTCTGTTTTTCTAATCTCAGAAGTAATCAGGCGGCTGATGCTGAAACAATTATTGATAGGCACTTGAGAGTCACCTGTCACTCACTTAACAATGTAGGCTGACATTAATTTACCTTAATATACATCAGGGAGATTTATTGGTTTTTACTTCATTAAAAGTTGTAGATAAAATAGACATTCATTAATATTTTAGAATTCATTTGTTCTAAAAATAAAAAAAGTATATGTCGGTTTCAGTTGATACATCGAAAACGTCATCGAAGCTCGTATAATTAATGAAACAAGTTAGGATTCAGTAGGACTTTAAATAAATGCATTCGGGTATTTTTCATTGTTCCATATCATCGTCAGATAATAGTTACATGCGTGTCATTTTTTTTTTTGATCGGTATTCGTTTGTCGATGCAATTTAGAATCTTTGTCTACACAAAAAAAACATGCTCAAGTCAATCATTTCTTGACAATAAACACTCCACAAACTCAATGTCTATGAAAAGAACACCCTTAACAATCATAGAACCACTATATTGCTCTTTCTAGAAGTTACAATATGAAGTCATTAGCATTGTTTTATTGTTCATATCTCATTAATTTCAATACAGCCACTATTACCAGCTTGGAAGATGTCGAGTAAGGCCCTTCATGTTTAAAGTAGTCAAAAGGGCACCACAGAAGATAAGCATTATATCATATGATCACAGATCGCTCGTCAAGTAGGATAGGTTTATAAAGAGAAAATCAGATGTAGAACTGCAATTCAAATACAATCCTTTTGACATTTTTATATAGAGTTTTTCTGTGGTCTCGTTCATACATTTGTGTAGTATACACAATCGACGTGAGATGCTGCATATATAACCAGATTTCTTCTGAGACGAAAAGAATATCGTTCACCAAAAGTTGGTAAGGTAAGGTCAGTTTCTTGATAAAAACGGGTAAAGTACATACTGTGTCTACTGTCAGCCTTTCATTGCAATGTGGTCATTCAAATTTAAAAGTCAAATCATATGATGTGTCCACTGTGCCGCAAATTAGCTTCCTTTACTTCTTGATGCCTGATATGAAAACATTGCAAATTTACGCTGATTTTCAGATTTTAAGACAATAGATCCCTTAACTGTTCTACCGAAAACATTTAAGACTCGAGGAAATATCTGTCTGATTTTTTTAAAATGCAATAAGAATGTGGATAAAGTTTCCTATCAATTCTTTGTAAATATAACAAAAACGTCATATTCTCATCGTCGTCCAATTCTTATAAGAGGAGAGGGCGGACAAATATTTCTTCTTCAATTTTGAGAAAAAATCTGGAATATGTAAATTCCTCCGGCGGCTTCTACTTAATTGTTAGAATATGAATACTTATTTTCCTAAAAAATATCGACAAAATTGTTCCATTGAAAGCTGATTATTGGTATGTCTGGTGTTTGAACCCATTTCAACAAAAATATATTTTGCAATAGATACGTATAATTTACAAAAAAAACCTTAGGATAGAATCAAACATGTATTTAACAATGTTGAAATTTTCAGTAATACAGTTTCCATCGGGATAATTGCCACTAGTGGCATTTCCTGTTTTTCATAAAATTTCAAAGGGTAAAATAAGGTCATCGGCATTGTATGTAACTTATGAACGTGTTTACTAAGCTTGATATCAAAAATGGAAAAATAAGGCTTACATGACAACTACAGTTTATTATTGCCTGAATTGTCTTCAGACAACACAAGAAAATAGCTACTACACAAGGTTTAGCAAAACAGACAAATGAAGTTAAGAAGTTAATGACTCTAATAAATATCAAAATACCGAAGTTACTGTCAATTTAGTTTCTGTAGAAGGTTATACAAAGTTCGAACATTTCTGAAATAAAGAAGTTCCAAGAATGAACCCAAGTGGAAGGGGTAGTAAAGGGTCGCGTCTGTTTGGAGAAGTAAATAATTTGAAGGCAAAACATACTAGGAAGATGCTTATTTCGCTGAACTTGATTACTCTTTTATTTAGGGACCAACTCCGACCTACCGTTGGGTGTGGGGTTTCCTCACCGTTCATTGAAGATCTTATGGTGGCTTTGAGTTGTTATTGCTCCCCTTAGGGTCGTTGTCTCTTTGAGACATTCCCCGTTTTCCTTCTTTTTCTTATTGATAGGGTCTTTGCAATTTAACTAAATATTCTAAATTTCTAAAATCTGTATTGCATGGACACGGGTTATGTATTCCGGTATATACATGAAATCATTATTCTAAACTCCTCACAGGAAGGGATCTTGGTGGAAGCTGTAGAAAANAATAATAAATCTTCATAATCAACCATTTCACTGTTTTCAGATATTTTCTATAGCTTTCATATTTATATAATTTTACTATTTTCCGATATTTTTTATTGTACTGCAGACAGATTGTTGTGTATTTAGAGGTGTGCTTGAAATATTTGGGGACATTTTTCTAGATGCTGGGATTTTAGTTTTTTAGCTCGGGGATTCGGAATTGCTTTATTTTAAGCCTGGGATTTCAGGAAATAATTGTACTGGGATTCCGGATTTCATCACTTGTTAAGTTCCTTTGTAGTTCAGGAATTCGGGATTTAGTAAAGTCGTACGGATGAGACACCCTGCGTCCCCTTAGTGTTATCAAGCTACCAGTTTGCGTGATGTAGATTGCTGAAAAAAGGTATTTTTAATACAAAAGTGATACTCTGTTTTGTTTGGTCTGTGAATTGTTTATTTCTTCTTTTTGTTTGTTTGTTTTGTCGATTTGTATATATTTGATGTTTTATATTTCGGGATTCCATGTTATTAGGGCCCGCCATGAAATGGCNGTTGGGTGTGGGGTTTTCTCACCGTTCAATGAAGATCTTATGGTGGCTTTGAGTTGTTATTACTCCCCTTTGGGTCGTTGTCTCTTTGACACATTCCCCGTTTCCCTTCTTTTTTTCTATGATCTAGAAAACAACGTTTCCTTTTTGTAGTAAATGCCTATTATGTCTGATTATTTATCTAATTGTATAATCATTCGAATTAATCAGAAGTATAAGTTGTCTTACGTGAATTCTCGAGTACATCCAACGTAATGTAAATGAGGATAATATCAAAAATTATCGAAAAGATTTGCCAAGAACCAAAGTCCATGAGGCANAAAGAAAGCTCTCTTTCGTTTTTGAGAAAAACGGAAAATGATTTTTGGGAAAAAACTCCATTTTACATGAAAAAGTGGATATTTTGAGAATAAGCTCTTTGTCGTACGGTAACTTAAGATTGCCTACAGAGATTTTAATGATTTTGATTCTAAAGGTTGCACTTGACCAAAGGAAGCTCCCTTTCGTTTTTGAGGAAAATCGGAAAATCATTTTTTGAAAAAAACTTAAATTTTGTATGATAAAATGCATATTTTGAGAATTAGCTCTATGTCGTACAATAAATTAAGATTGCTTCAGGGATTTATATGATTTTTATACACTAGATTAGTCTTGACCAAAGGAAGCTCCCTTTTGTGTTTTAGGGAAATCTGAAAAAAAAATTTGGCAAAAACATCGTTTTTTATATGAAAAAGTGCACATTTTGAAAATCAGCTTTATGTTGTATGATAACTTGAAATCACTTCACTTTTATAAGTTTTAGGCACAGTGTTGGACTTGATAAAAAAAAGGTCCCTAATGATTTTGAGGAGAATATATGAAAAACTGCATATTTTGAGAATTAGCTAAATGTCGTATGAAAACTTGAAATGACCTTCATATATTATTTTCAATGTTTTGGTTTGATCTGAACAAACGAGACATAAGTGGTCAAAGCGGCCATATGCAGAAACTAAATTTAAAATAACTTAGGATTTTGTTATTTATGTTTTTCACCAAAAATTGTTTTATGATTTTCATGAAATTCCACAAACAGGTCTTTGGGACACACAAGGGGGCGGGACCCTTTCTGACTTTGTTAGTATATTTTTCTTCATTATTGTTGACGACAAGTTTATTATAAGAACGTATATATAAGAAATGTTTCACTTTGCAACTTTGCCTGTAATGACCGCTTTGCCTGTAATAAGACATACAGTTTTAATTGATTTTTAAACTTTGACCACTTTGCTGTAATTACACATGTATTAATTTTCTATAAATTTAATTTAATCTTTTTTTTCCCTGGAAGATTGGCATTTAATTAAAATTTTCAGCCATTGTAGGTGTTTCTGTTATCCATTCTTTTACACAGTCGAAAAAGTCCTTTGTGGTCCTGTCCAAGGAGGTATCTTGCAGGTCCGTACCTTATCAAAGATAGCTGCCAGCAGTGAACAATCTATGTAATAAAATTCAAGAGGCATGTCATAACATAATTGAATTTCTTTTCGTATATAAAATCCATAAACTTGATTCAGTCGTACGCACAACCCTATTGGAACTGTGATAGTAGCCCGAAAAAGATTTATTTTCGGACGTATGAAGAAAATAAAATCACTTGTTTGATATGATTAAAATACAAAAATAGCTACAAAAGTTTTATTGTTCATTCAGAAATATTGTTTTAATTACTACAATTAGTACTATACATCAAATAGTTCTTATTATGTAAATCAACAGACTTTTGTGGTGTCTTTAATTTAAAATTAAGATATAATGAAAAATGATGATTTTAAAAGGGGACATAACAAAACTAAGGCAGGTAATCAACAGTCAGAATAAAATTTCTTCAAAAATCTTGGTAAAATTCCTTTAACCCTCAAAGTCGTAATCACTTTTGGCTGGCAGTTCTTATCTAACTTGTTATTATTTGGCAACCCTTACCAAATTATTTTTTGCAAGAGATCTTTGAACGATTTGATTTTAAGCAATTTTATTATTTAGATTAGATGAAGAACCTGTGCCATTTTTTTTTATGAATTGTGGTCTGAAATGGGTTGTTATGGAAGGTGGGACTATTGCTTGACATGGATCCCAAAACCATTGAAAAAAAGTATTCTGTAACATTTTTTAATGATTTTAGCAATATGTATAAACTAGATTTTAAAGGGAACCCTTGCCTATTTTGTTTTTGAAAGTGGGACTGATCCTGTTTTAATTTCAGCAACATGTATTACTTACTTAAGAAGGGGAACCCATGTCCAAGTCTTTTGTTTAATTGTTGTCTGATATTGGTTGTAATGGACGGTGGAGTTCTTGGTTACCATAGAAACCATACAACAACACTTAAATTTCAGAAAAAAGTATTCTGCTAGATTTTGTTTTGTTTCAGAAATATGTATAAACTTGTTAATAAAGGAACCCCTGCTCAAACATTTTTTGGAAGGGCTTTGTAATCTTTTAATTTCAGCAGTATTTATTACATAGATTATAAGGGGAACTTGCCTTAATTATTTTGAAAGGTGGTCTGAAATGGGTTAAAATTGCTAACACATTCAAACACGTTCAAGATCTTCTCACAAACAGCCTCTCCAATTAGAACCGAATTCACTCGAAATGATACTGATGTCTGCAAGCCTCCCACAAAAAAAACATGTCCGCTAGTGCAGAACGTAGGTTGTCATGAGATTCTTTGAGAAAAATCAGCATTTTCTTCATCATCTTTAGCTGAAGCAATTGAAACAAATTTTACTAAGCTGTAGGGAAGGTCCTTCACAAAGATTGGTGGTTTTGGTCGGATGCGACAAAAATATAGCTGCAAGTTTAAAGATGGACCCCATGGGAAAATCACATTTAGTCTCTGAAACCAAACGTTACAGGCATAATATATAGAAGTTCCTTGACATGAATTGTTCATTTTGTTCCGATCCAACAAAAACATGCAGTAACATTGGACCCTTTCGGAAAATCACCAAATTGCCTGGATGAATAATCTCTTCTGATGTTGGCACCAGGAGTCCAAACTCGGCCCTGTCCATCTCTCTCTTGATTTCTTTATTGGTTTTCAGAATAAAATCCCCTTGCTGCATGGTCGCGACTATTGATCGAAAGCTTGAGTCCGGAGCTGATTTGGCTCTATTGTTTTATTTGTTCTCTTTAAACTTTTACACACTGCGGGCTAGTCGACTAAACACAAGTAAGGCATTAAAATTACGGTAACTCTTTCTTGAGTATATTTTACTTTAATACATTAACAAAATTAATGTAGGTTTCTGTGTAATTGTTCGAGACGGGCAAAAAGTGGAGGTTTGTGTACCCATAAACCGGTTTAACCCTACCACTGGCTAGTGCCGGTACAAAGTCCGACTGTCCCTAGTTCCTATCGTTGTCTACGTTTGTCTTTTGTCTTATTCGTGTTCTTTATGTGTAGTTCCATAGCAGATTGTGGCATGTAATTATAATTTTTATCCATTGTAGATCTAGGTGTTTCCTGTTATCCATTTTTTTTACATTTCTATCGCATTTCGTTGATTCTTCATGGCATTTTCTACATCTTTTTGTTTTTGTCTTAGTTTTTTTATATGCACCGAAGCGCTAATAGTTTGCCAAAATAGCCATTTTCAGAAACTTTTTTTTACAGTAAATTCGTCCTTGATTACTTAATCATCAGAACAAGGACGTAGCAACGTAAGCCGCTTCGTCAGAATTTAAAATATGAAAGTAGAAGTTGGATCCACAATCAAAAATGCATGTCTTTACACAATTGATACACAGCCTTTGTATAACTTTAAATATATTGCTCTCAAATACCGTATGTTCCTTACATTTTGTTTTTTCAAATATTTTATTTCATTTTTGTTCTGATTTTACATTACCGGGCACTTCCGAATGCTCCTTAGGATGACCACTCTTCTAATTTAGACCGCTAAAGAAACTGACATATACATATCATTTCATTTGACCTCATTTTTGGGTTTTAATAACAATTTATGACATGCATAATGCTGACTGTCGATAACTACCTCCACCTGTCGATAACTGCCTCCGAGAAAGACTTTTTAAATTTCCATAAAACACTCGCAATTTAAAAGAGTCCAGCAAGGTTTAGCAAAACAGACAAATGAAGTTAAGAAGTTAATGACTCTAATAAATATCAAAATACCGAAGTTACTGTTAATTTAGTTTCTGTAGAAGGTTATACAAAGGTCGAACATTTCTGAAATAAAGAAGTTCCAAGAATGAACCCAAGTGGAAGGGGTAGTAAAGGGTCGCGTCTGTTTGGAGAAGTAAATAATTTGAAGGCAAAACATACTTGATAGGGTCTTTGCAATTTAACTAAATATTCTAAATTTCTAAAATCTGTATTGCATGGACACGGGTTATGTATTCCGGTATATACATGAAATCATTATTCTAAACTCCTCACAGGAAGGGATCTTGGTGGAAGCTGTATACTGAGGGTACATAATTTACTTTGTCAGTTGGTGATGGGTCTGGAGCTGGCATGCCAGTTAACTGTTAGTAGTCTCTTGTGATTTCATGTTTTTGTCCGTATATTTAGTTCTTTCAGTTTCATTTTTCACAATTGACCCAGTCCTGTTGCCAACTGAATTTTACTGTTGTTACGATTGTTTTTTGATTTATCACATTGGCTGTAGGGGGAAGGTTTGGATCCAATAAAACTAGTTTAACCCCGCCGCAGCAGGTTTGCGCCTGTCCTAAGTCAGGAATTTATTAAGCCTTTGTGTGTCTTGTCCTTTTTCTAGTTAGTTTACTTTATGTCTATAGGAGTGTAGGATGATGTTTATTTCGCTGGACTTGATTGTTCTTTGTTCAGGGGCCGACTCCGACCTGCCGTTGGGTGTGGGGTTTTCTCACCGTTCAATGAAGATCTTATGGTGGCTTTGAGTTGTTATTACTCCCCTTTGGGTCGTTGTCTCTTTGACACATTCCCCGTTTCCCTTCTTTTTTTCTATGATCTAGAAAACAACGTTTCCTTTTTGTAGTAAATGCCTATTATGTCTGATTATTTATCTAATTGTATAATCATTCGAATTAATCAGAAGTATAAGTTGTCTTACGTGAATTCTCGAGTACATCCAACGTAATGTAAATGAGGATAATATCAAAAATTATCGAAAAGATTTGCCAAGAACCAAAGTCCATGAGGCAAAAAGTCAAAGCAGGTGTAATCCAGTGGAAAAATTGTCGACCGCAATGGTCAGGACTTGATACAGGCATTTCAAAAGATATGGTTATTTAATTTTGGTAACTTCGGTATTTTGTTATTTAAACCGGTTTTATGTTGCGGTTTTGCATGATGTAATGGATGGTTAATTTGTTAATATCACTTTCTAACCCCCAGACAGAAACAATTAAAATCATTGGCACATATTACTTCTCAAACAAGACCAAGCTGAAAATTTGAAAAAGATATATTTATCCCTTTGTATACAAAAATGAAAACAACAAATCTGCATCACAAACATCATCGACAAAGACAAAATTAAAATAACATTGCGATATACAAGACAACACAGAATACAAAAGCACCGATAAAAAAAAAACTCTCAACCGCAATGGTCCTGACTTGGTATAAGCATTTAAAAAGAATTGGTGGGTTAAACCAGTTTTATGGCGAGCTAAACCTCCCTTTCAGTTGCGACAGTGTCCGGTACGAACTCAAATTATCTTGACCAGTATTAAGTGCACCAAAATTAATGTTTGTGAACTGTATCTCTTTCATTTATCACACGACACAGGAAATTAAAAATAAATTCAAGACAGTTAATGTCCCAAATGATTTTAATGTATCAGGTTATGACATATAGTGTTCCGAGGAAAACGATATATAATGGCGCTAGTCTTTCCCGGGGGATCTTGATGACATTAATTCGTTCTAATTCATTAAGCGATGATTAAATGAACAGAAATCACTAGATAGTTTGACATTCATTAAAGCTAGTCTTTACAAAAACAATAATTACAACTCCAACTTGCATACACGAGTAATCAATCCATTATGCGAATGAGCAGTTAATACTAGCATTGACAAATGACATGTCTAAGTAATCATAATATGAATATGTGGTAAATAATCGTTCTCAAACATATTATGTCCTTGGTACTGGATTTGGCTTCCTATTTCGATTTATTTGGCAATGAGTACCTCTTTTGTTACAACTTTTGGGTAATGGCTTTCCAAATTATGTGATTTTAATGCTGCTGATGAGAGGTTACTCTTGAAACACGTGTACAGCATAACGAAATTTATTGTTTTTATGCAACTTCGGTATTTTTTGTATATTAAGTATAAGAAGGGTAGTGTTCTGACATTCGAGTTTCACAATCCACTCAACAGACTCCACAGACTAGATCGAAATGTCCAAATGAAGGGCAAGTGTCAGTGACTATGAATGCACCAAATATCATGTGAGAAATTATATGCCTGAAGTTAAATTGAACCAGGAAGTAGTCAAGTCCGAAAGTTTAGCTGAATCGCCTGTTTTCTAGATCTAGTAGAAACGCAAAATTAAAAAAAGAAAACCTATGCATTTAAGCCAATGCACAATTTCATAAAATCAAGCCACAAAATAAGGCGATATAGATATTGCATAAAGGGGGAAACTGAAACTAATGCAGTTGAAACTATCGATGCAAGTTGAAGCGGTTTTTTTTTATTTAAAAATGAAAGTTACCGGTGATACAAAAAATCAAATATTACTGTGTTTTTTAATCCCAGATCATTTTCCTCGTAGCTTCGATGAATGCTTGCTAATCGTTGTAGGCCTCAATATTGAAGAACAACATCAAAAGCGTTGCTCCATTTGCTTACTTTACCATGTAGTTGTATGGATTTTGTATCATATGCATTTTCCCCATATTCCTTTATTTGTTTGTTTGGAGCGTTATGTTAATCGCGCATTTGAGAAACAGGATAGCTTTGGTTTTTTTTCCCGAACTGTATTTGACAGTTTTTCCTTTGTGACCTCACAATTGACTGACCAATGTTAAATGTAATGTCTCGTCCACTTTCCCGCAATTTAACTCCCTTTTACCGTTACTAATGTTTAGACCGGAATATTTGCATTTTATCTAAGTTCAAAGCGCAGTGAAATATAAAATGAAGAGTACTGTGAAGCAGTTCGTTAAATTATAAATAACGAACAAAAACATAAAATTCTTGTCGAACTGCGATAAAAGGTAAAAGTACATGCACATATTATATAAAAATATAATTGAAAAAATAAAAGATACAGGTGGGGATAGGCCTAGATTTTCGACATTGCTGTCTTCAAAGGCCGTGGAAAACAAACAATAATGGCTAAGATGTGAAGTGTTACGTCACAGGTGAAAAACAGGTAAAATAAAATTGATGTTTACCGTATAGAGCAAAGACAAAAAAAAACAAATTGAAAAATGGGTATTAGCAGGAAATTGAGCCTTCTATACGAGACCAAATAATAATAAAATATATTTATAATTAATCAATTAATTAATATGATTATTAATTATATATGATTAAAGATACCAGTCCAAGTTTTTATATTGTTACTTTCTGGGGTTTGGGTTCCCAGAGTGAATATAATTCGTTGTTCTTACTGTTGTCGGTGTTGTCGTGAACTGTCAACCTGAGTAAGGACTGTCACGCTCATGTCTTCCATGGAATGTTGGCGAAACCTGAAATGGTTACCGACGGGCGTGTCTTTGTGAGCTGTTACTGATCGAAGATGCATAGCAAAGCGATATTTAAGTCTGCGGCAAGTCTCACCAACATATATTTTGTGACACCGTCTACATACTTTAGCGTATATCACATTCTTGGTTATACATGCATAACCAGAACTGATTTTGCAAGAACTATTTGAACCCTTGCCAAATTTTCTTTCCATAGTAAAGGGATACGTTCGACAGATCTTTCGACCATAACTTCGCGTTCCCTGTATGACTTGTTGTTCCTAGTTTGATGGTCTTGATTTTGCTGAATACTAAGTGATCTCTCAAACTTTTTCCTGTGCGAAAGGCTGTTTTTTGAAACTCTCTACTAATATTTTCTGTATAGCGACATTGTGAGGATGATAGGTTAGAACTAAATGTACACTTTCGCTGTTTTCCTTTTTCTTTTTGGTCATTGCCCTTTTGCGATAAATTGTAGTAACCGAGTCAACAGCCAGGGAAATCACCTCTACTGGGTATCCTCTTCTAATGAAGAATTCAGATATCAGAGCACACTGTGATTTGAAGTCATTGTCATCACTGCAAATATATCTGAGCCTCATATACTGAGATTTTGGTATAGCGTCATTGCAAGTGATAGGATGGTAGGAAGAATATTCCAAATAAGAGTGTGTATCGGTTGGTTTGTAAAAAACTTATGTGGATAGTACGTTTTCTTGAATCATACATTGAATGCCAAGAAAGGATAGTTTAGATTCACTTAAATATGCATGTTTTGTTTTAAACGATAGATCGGATCATAAACGATCTATCTACAAAATGCATACAATTCTCCCGAATAACCAATTCATTTCTATAAAAGCTCCAAATTGCTTTTCCATATTTTCCTAGTGCATTCTTTGTAATTTTAGGCGAAAACGTGACTAAAAAAGACAAACTTTGATCTCAATTTCAGTAAACAAAAGGCACGTTGGCCTAATTTTTTTTATAATTATAAGAGTTTTCAGATTGGTTTCTTCAATTACGTCGATTTAGAGCAAAGCCTCATGGATATGAATATTAGTGTCTATCTATCTTAAATAAATTCTGAGGTCCTTTATAAAATGTCACAATGACCTATATTTCATAAAAGGGTAAGGATCTCCTGTAGTTGGCGATCACAATTCTGGAATAACAGAATTGTTAACAATTCTGGAACAAAAACTTATTCCAGGATTGTTTTTTTCTAGAATTGTACCAGATTGGTTAAAATTGTTAAATTTTCAATAATGCTAATTGACTGAACAATTCATACAAGAATTGTTGTTCCATAATTGAATTTTTACAGTATTACTAAAATTTTGAAAACATTAATTATTAAGTCTATTCAGAGACAACTGGCTGAAAATGATCCGATAAAATTTATTTGATATTGTATGTACCGGAGTTTTATTGATGTTGTTTTGACTCAAAGTTTATTTAAAAAGAAATGAAATAACCGTGGCATAAGACTCTAAGAATTGAGTACAACAACCAAGATTATTTTTTTAAAATATGTTGATGGTCTTGAAAGGGGCCATTTGTTTAAAGTAGTCTTCCTCTAAAGTAAACTTTCTACTGCTCTGCAGTATATGTTATATGTTTTCAGCTTGATCTCCGATGATGCCAAGCAGTCACGCCACAAACTTTCTTTTAGTTAACTTGGAAGTAAATGAGAAAAAAGCCCTTTCATATCTTTGAACCAATACTTTGCCTAAGTCCAATATAGGACTCAATAGTCTTCGTGTGGACTCCTTCAGGTGGATCGACAAAATTTACACAGACTGTAGTTTACGATGCCATGCTGGAGGTTTAGTTCTTACTGAATGCTCGAGTAGGCTTTCATCTGGTTGAAATGAATAATGGTATCTAGTAAAACTGCTTTCTGAAAAATTGGCAAGAGTATAGTAGCAACCTTTCGTTTACTAGTTTTAAGTAGATTTATCTGGCTTGTGCAAAGTGTCTGCTAGTCCAAACATCCATTGTTCTTTCTGGGGCCGTCTGCTACGGTTGTACTTAGACTTGTGATTGAACTGTCATGCTCTCGTCAATCTCCACATCTACATCAGCTCCACCAAGGTCAATAGGTGTGTGCTTCCGTTTTACAGAGCAAACGTCACGTAAATACTGGAACACCTTCTCACCTATATGTATCGACTCAACTGCTCTAACTTTTGTGTATGTTACCTCCACAGGTAAATGACATATATTTGAATATTTAATTCAATAAAAGAAAAGTATAAATCATCATTTTATTAATACTTAAAACCTTATAGGTATCAATTCATTAATCATTGTAATTCCATATATGTAATCAAAGACCATAGATTACAAAATTAAAATATACCAGTAATTAAAGATCAAAGGGTTCAATACCTATAACTAGTAAAAGGATGTTCAATTAAATGTTGGTATACTGTATTTATTTCCCAATTTGAAAATAAAACTCAGACTGCAACAATTCTGGAATATCACAATGTTCCAGAACTGCTGAAAATAATAAAGATTAACAATTTTGGAATTGAATTTTTGTTGCAGAATTGTTAAAAATTCTGGTATTTACAATAAAAATTATCTTTGTATAGTGAATCCATGTTCAGGGGTAGTTTCAGTTGCTAACTACAACATGACTTTTTCTGACAAAACACATTGAAAGATAACGAGGGTATTAACTCTAATTTAAAATTGCTCCATTCTTCTTTTTTTTTTACTTTTTTAAACTTTGAAAGCTTTCGAGCGTCTAGGGCAAATACAACGCAAATATTTTTGTATTCTTATAAAAGTTGCTCTTCAGCGATAACAGTATAATCAAATGAGTTTTTAGGATGGGTAATTTTACCTAGCAGCCGAATATTTTCAAAATAACAAAAAAGTTCCAGTCTTAATTCCATGTATTACATTTTTGAGCTTAATCTTAATTTATAGTATGAACATGGAGTTTCATATCACTTGCCTTTTTAAAGTAGTAAGTACATCGGCAAACGAATACCGAAGCAAACATAAGGAAAGGTGGAATTCCAAAATCAAATTCAAAAATCAAAATTCACCGCAATTCCAATCCAACAAAAAAAAACCACTAAAAAACTAGTAGTGTAATCACCCCTACAAAAACTTGAGGTATCATCTGGTGCTCTGGTCAAATTACATTGATATATTAATTAGTAAATAAATGTAAATTAAGTTAGAACTTGTATGTGTGGTAAATTTGGTAATTACGATGCTAAATATAAAAAAAATAACTGTAATTCACAGCAAAATTAATGTTATACATAACCTTATGTTTTGTGTGTTTTATTTTACTTTTACATCGTTATTTGCTTAAAAAATAATACAACGACATGCATGCTTCCTTGAACTTAGATTTATTTCAAAACAAATTTAAGCAAAGTTCTGATTAAAAAAACTTACTTTTCATGGACTTTAAAATCGTTGACATCCAGTATCTGCTCTGCAGTTCTTGTATGGATTGACACACGGACTTTGACACTCGGATACGTCCACACAGAGTAATGAAATCTGCACTTGTACCCACTCCCAAAAACCCACTGAGTTTTTAATGTGGTAGGTGTGTGTTTAGGTAATGGATTTATATATCCATATCTACCTGTTGGTAAAGAAAAAGACAGGCGATCGTTAGACTGAAAATATAAATATTGTATAGATAACAAAAAGGCGAAGTAAATGTAAATTTACCTTCTGCAAATGACCATTTCGACAACTTATTTATCGTCAATGCATAACTAGTAAACAAGTGAATACCGAAGTTATCAAAGATTTAGTTCCAGCAGATTGCCAATACGACAATTTAAGTTTTTTTTGTGTTAATTTGTCACTGCATATCAAATCAAAAAGTTCGTAAAACCACCAACCGAGAGGTAACAATAAGGATTTAAATGGAAGCCAAAATCAGTAAAAGACAGAGACATATGCACAGGGAAGAACCTCTTCAGTTAAAAATTTAGATTGAAGGTTTACAGAATAAAATCGATTTTTAAGCCAGCAGTTTCTTATATCTTTTCATTTATATCTATTCACTTCAAATGCAAACAAATGTTAAAAAAGCGATAACAGGAAACACCTACAATGGCTGAAAATTATAATTACATGCAACAATTTGCAAGGGAACTACATAAGAAAAACACGTATCAGACAAAAGACAAACGTAGACAACGATAGGAACTCGGGACAGCCGGACTTGGTACCGGCACTAGCAAAACCAGCGGTAGGGTAAAACCGTTTATGGGTACCCAAACCACCCCTTTTTCCGTCCCGTTTCCCTATGGTATAAAACATACGAATAAAACCCAATACAGGTAGACTACTAACTAAAGTATATTTTTTCTCTCTTTTGTACTTTAAGAACTCAAATTTACAGTTGATAATTCTATTTTGATGATTAGTGTTCAAAACGTAAATAATTTGATCATACCTCGGTAAATTGTTTGAATTTGCTTACAAAACAATTAGCAATATTGAACTTTGTACGTGAATTCATAACTATGAAATTAAAAGTTTTTTTGGCTCTGTTTTAAGTTTAATCATGATTGGTCTTTTCCGCACTATATATGAACATTGAATAAGTGATGATGATATCCTAACCTTTTTGATTTGATATACATTAACAAAATCATAAAACGCTTCCATTCTGCTATTGTTCAAGTGGACTTCAATAATAATAGATTTAGAAAATCATTTTCTATCATTAAAAGTAGAAGATATAGAAGTAAACTGATATAACAACGATTATGAATCCTCCGTATTACTAAAAGTATTGGAAATATTCATACAACACCATTTTATTCTCCACTTGTGTACTATTAATCGCGTTATTTAGAATTTTGTAGTAGCAGTTAGCTAGGGTTATTCATTTTTATATCGTTTTTATTATGCTAGTTGACCATTAAACTCACACTTTCCCTAAGAAAATTGCATAAGCATTCGATAGCTACTTCCAAAGATTGTTGGTGGCCATTTGGGATAAATGGATACAAATACCGTAGTACATTAATAAATTTTGATTCTATGACCTATTGTTATGTATATATATACATTGATTTGATAGGAAAAAACTAGAGGAATGCCAGCACATAAACTGGTATACATGGAAAAAAACAAACTGAGAAAGTTTCACTGGTCCAATATTCATGGGAACGAAAGGCTTATACCACTGCCATTAATATACAAAATGCAAGGAAATGGCAATCTCGTTTGCGATTAAATGTCATATTTTCTGAAAGAACATAAATGAAACGTCAGCAAATATAAAGATACCTATGATAAAATTTGATCTTGTTACCTGACAGATTCTCTTTGCCGTTTGGTAGAATTTTACAATACTCTTCACATAATAAACTGTCTGATATTAATTTCTGCTTTGATTCCTCATCAAACAATGTACAGTTGCTGTCAAAATTACAGCAAGGCTCTACAAAAGAATATCAAAACACGGTTCAGTTCATTCAGTAGGTATTTGGCATGAATTGATCTGATCAAATTGTCGCGAATAAAATTAAGAAACAACAACAGAAAAATCATACACCCACTTTACTCCTGTCTCTTGACAGCGTCTGTACGAACGGTAAAAAGGAACCATACTACACTCTATATTATAGTACAACTGGAAGCGATTTGATTTACGGTCATTATGGTACTATACGCTTGAGGTATATTATACAGATTTTGAAATAACAATGTAAACGTTGCCAGCACTTTATATATATAATTTTTGACATTTGCGACATGAATGAAGTTATTTATGGTGGTTAACTACAAGATCATCACTTATTGGTAACAAATTTCTTTAAAAATTAAATAAGAAGAATACTGGCTGTTGTGTCCTGTTGACTGTGATCAAATTTCAAACCATTAATGAAATAAGCAAAAAACAAATGACTCTCTTGAGATCACCAAACATCTTAATTTGCCGTAACATTCCCTTGAGAATTGCAATTACTTTTAATACTTAAGATTTCTGCCTAAAAGCTCGCCTTTTTTTTTCTTTTTGTCAAAATTCTCCTTTATCGGCGATTTTCATCCCTTTTTTGGCAAATCAAATTTCTTACAATTCTTCGCAGACTTTTGTATCAGTTCAGAAAAAAAATCAAAACATTATATTTCCTCGATGAAATTTTTAAGTATGGAATTGACGTCTAATATAACCGGAAGTTCTATCGTATTCTGCAAACTTGTTTTAATTCTCCCATTATTCATAAATCTAAATTACGTTGAATTAATTGTGCTTTGCAGCGTACATTGTCCTTATTTCTGGTTTAAGTGGATCTGTCACGTCCTGGTGCTATTGTTTTTTCTGTTATCCCAATAATTACACTTATTTGTCATGTTAAAGTGTGCTTGACGTTTATCCTGTCTTTTCAATACATACAATTAATCTGTCCATTGGACTAATTAACCTGCTTAGAAAAAAAAGACCAGTAGCATTTTATACAGACATACCAACTTGTACGCTGTGTACTTGACTTGTCCCAAGTTCAAAATGTTAGATTCAATTTTTGGTCGTTGTCATGTTTATACTAACGTTTTATTTCATTTTGTTTTGCACTAAGCATTTGCAATTTTTGGGGAAAAAATAAATCGGAAAATTAATGCCTTTGTGTACCAACTATTTTATGCCGGAGAAATAGTCATTGATTTATTAATTAAATCATTTTCAATAAAGCCAATCAAGAGCTTATCTAGTCGTTTATTGATTATAAAATAAAAAAAAAAAATACATTTCCGCGTGATGAAACAAATCTAATAATTGGTTGTGTCCATAGCTTTATACATAAATCTATTCAGTATTAGGCTAACAATCAAAACAAGGATATATACGTAATTCATATTCATGGCAATCTATTTTATATGGAAAAATATTCAGAGATTGTCCTTATTATCAGTATATGAATATTGTTTTAATCGACATTTGCAGTTACATGTAGTAGTATACTGTCATCTTAGTTTATATTAGTTTTATATGCTCTGACATTTTTTTTTACAAAGTATGTTTAAGTGTGACCTACTTTTTAAGGCAGTGTCATTTGTAATGATTTGTATGATTTTCAAGCGCAACTATATTAATCAACAATTGAAATATATCGACTTGAATTATGGAAAAAAATGAAAATGTAAAAAGATGGATAACAGGAAACACCTACAATGGCTGATTATTATAATTACATGCCACAATCTGTCATGGAACTATACATGAAAAACACGAATAAGACAAGAGACAAACGTAGAAAACAATAGGAACTCGGGACAGCCGGACTTGATACCGGCACTAGCAAAAGCCAGCGGTAGGGTTAAACCGGTTTATGGGCACCCAAACCTCCCCTTTATCTGTCCCGTTTCCCTATAGTATAACAAACATACGAATAAAACCCAAAACAGGTAGACTACTAACTCCATGACCACAATCTTGAAAGGAAAGAAAACACAATACGTAATCTTGAAAGATGGGTCAAGGGGTGCTCGCCGTTAAACTGCCGACTAGGTTAGAAACACTGTCGCAGTTACATGTACATTAGATCAATAATAAAATATTTTTACACCAACAAAACGTTGTCGACGTTTGTTCTATGTGTTTTATTTATATTTTTCTATTGTAGCTCCTTGATTGATTGTGGCGTGTGACTGTGTTTTTAAGCAATTTTGGGCTGTTTCTTGTTTTCTTTCTAATTTGATTTCAGTATTGTAAACTGGTTGGAATAGATAAAGCAGTAAATGTCTCATAACACGCCAGACAAAATTCTTGAAACACAAGTCTGACTTTCTGTGCCCTGCTCATGACATGTCTTAAAGTTTGTTTCTTAGTTTTTCCGATGTTAGCATTGTCCTTTGATAGTTCGTTTTAGACTCACGCTTCGGTTCTCACTGACTTTACTTTGATTTTCCGTTGAAGACCATTGGGGACTCCCCCCCCCCCCCATAGCATCGTCCCAGTAGTTTCAACAATATTGTTAATTTCGTTATGCTGTACATGTGTTACAAAGAGTATCATCTCAGACAATTAATATGGAATGCCAAACTGAACAAATATTGTTATAAAAGAAGTTCATTGTACTCAGTACCAAAAAAAGAACATCGAAAAAGGACATCAACATATAAACATAAGAAAATTTTTATCAATAAAGGAAATATAATCTTGTTTTACATTTTCTTTTATCCACTGAAGAGTTGAAAAAAGTGTTATTAAAGAATTTTTTCGGAATATTAAAGCAATCTCTGCGATTTTAATTTCATTTCCAAGTTTTCTACATTTTACACCGAAAAATATTACCCAATTTATTTAATAAAAATCACTGAATTCTAAATCGTGTGTCCCTAATATCTAATAAACGTTTTCATTAAAGATACAGCGCGATACTTCAATAAATTACTTGTTTGATATGTCTATTCCAAATTCTAGATTATTGAAAATCAAATTAATTTTTACATTCTATAAGTATGTTTTCGTTAATACATCATGTAGCTCACTATGTCTTTTAGTTAAGGGTGATTCGGTTGTATTTTTGCATGCTGAAAACAGATATACAGATTGTATAATAATTGATTTATTTTTCATGCATTGATATTTCGTAGACTTATGATTAAGGAAATCACTAATGAAAATATAAATATCAATGATACATCAAAACAGCATTGTCCTTTTCACAGATTTTTCTACAACGACATGACATAAATAAAAGATAGTCTAGATTTTATCTTATTCATATATTCGAGGCAGTTTTTATTCAATTGTGTAATTGCTTGTCAGAAAATGTGTAATTCAATACGGATTTTTCGAGTTAACGATAGGATCAAAATTACCCATACGGAGGAAACCCCACTAATGAAAAAATACCTTTAACTCGACAGTAATGCAGACTAGTATCAGTTTTCTCCTCTTCCGGGAATCGTTCCCGTCTCTAAATACAAAAGAGCTCCCATCTCGAAAGTCCCGTATTCGGTTTTCTACCAAACTGACAAAAAATAGTGGTTGTCTGTATAAAATTACACTGCTTGGTTCTATGAGTCAAAACAACTATAGGTATTTTCACAAAAGAAAATATATACATGTATGCCATTAGTCCTCTTGAATGATTAATACGTACGACCAATTTTTATCGTTAAAGTGTTTTGTGAAATAAGTGAGACCTGGAACGTCAGTCCAAAAAGAATTCTCCAAAGACAATAGCAACATCAGAAAAACAAGGATACAAAGTCATCACAGAAAAGAAAAAAAGGAAACACATACAGATGAACAACAAGTACCCATATTAAAACCATGTGCGAGATCAGATGCACCGATATAGTAAGCATCTCCTGCTTCTTATAAGACAAACCCGAGTTGAACATGCCAGTCCCGGTAGTAAAAGGAAAACATATATCCCATAGTGGTCTACAAGATCGTGATGTCGACCGTAAAGCCTCTGCAGCTGTGACTTCAAATTAAGGGTAACGTTTCCTTGTTCAGAAAGCCTATTTGTGAGTAACCGGGCTCTATCAAGGAAGTCACTGTTTCGACCACAGACCATTGAGTAGCGAATGAGTTGGAGATATAAACTACATATGCCGCCGCTGTAGAAATGTTGCTACACTGAAAAGGGAAGACTTTTGGAAGGTGGAGTCATCACATTTGTCATAAAGTTTAGTTTGTAGTATACCTATGTTGTCAATTTCAAGATGAAGGTCAAGGAATGAGGCGGATATGGAAGTGTTTCTAGTATCCTTAACTTCGAGCTCTCCTTTACAGATAAGATGAAGAAAATTATAAAAGCGAGGGCTGTTTAGGGACAAACCATCATCTATGTAACGGAAGCTAATATTAAATAACAAAATACCGAGGTTATTGTTAATTTATTTTCTGCATATACGCATTTCGACAACTTATTTTTCATCTGTGCAGATTTAAGGACTACTAGAAATATTTTTTAGATAGTAGTTGCAATGCAGATGTTTAATTTTTTGTTTTGAGAAAAAAACATCATAATTAGCTTAAATTTTTGTTCTACACATGAAGTTGTCCATACTAATTCATTATGTCTCTTATTGGAGTTTAGAAATTATTCATAAACCTCTCAGTCTCTTCTTCATCATTTTGAAAACATGTCGGGATTGTTATTTCTGCGTTACTTTCAAATCGACATAAATTACATGTAGTCTAACTGTAACAAAAGGAAAAGTACAATAAACGAAAGGAGTTCACAATATTTTGACATGATTGGTGGAATATACCATATTGTTTTAAGGAACTTCAGTTGGTTGTTTCTGGGCTCACTTTTCTTACTTTTATGTGTATTGAGAATAATGGGCAAAACAGCATATATTATAAAAACAGATATTATAGTAAATGTCAAAGATTCAAGTTGCTATAATAGAATTTTAGGGTCGATTCAATAAATTGTCCCTGCCTAACCTTCTCGACCAACCAAATGGAGTGATGTTGTGACAGATTCATTGTTTGTTTCTATATTCAATAACTTTCAGTTCCTTTATAAAAAGATGACAAAAAGCTACATTGTATTATTTTACGAAAGGATATGGAGTAAATGAACATGAGACCATAACACATATGTTAACTCCAACTGCAATAATTTATTGTGTATGAATGTACACACTATTTTGATGGCATTTTGTTTTCTTTAACACAGAAGCTGACAAAAGATATACACGTCACAAACTGACGCAGGGGACTGATTCTAAGTTTTGCTTCTTATCGGTTATAATATATAGAGAGATTTTAATAAGGTGCATAAATATAACAAGGACAATGAGTTAGTTTTCAATATTATACGACAAATTGAACTCTTTTGATCAAATATTAAGAAACTTCAATTATTGTTATTTATCGCCACTGGGTTTATGCCTCTTTTACATTTCGGGATAACCCATTAGCATATTATTCAGTATTTTGGTGCTGGCCGAACACACGATTTTCTAAACCAGAAATATCTAAAGTTTTGCATTATGTTGACAACTAGGGAGTACATTTGTATATCACTCGTACAAGGTGTGCCCTATTGGACTTTGGTTCTCTATTTAGACCCAACAGGTAATTTTACTCTATCATATTTGTACATCTTACGGTTTATGGTTTCCAAATGTTTTGATTTAATCTGCACAGACGTTTTTGAAACTAAATTGACAGTAATAGTTACTTTTGTTTTAATAAGATTTTCCGTATATTCAACCAAAGTCATTTTGCTTTACATATAACAAGCTGCAAATTTCAAATAAAACTAGAAAAAAATGTACAAAGCTCACAAATATATACCCCGATCCTCCATTTTATTCCAGAAGTAAAAAAAATGAATTTCACCTAGTGGTCAAGGAGGAGTTGTCGCCACAAAGTGTGTACCCTATGGCGGACGGAATGATAAACGAACGGTCGGACGAACGGACGAACGGACACCATGATCACTATATAGCACCCCCTTAAAGCAGGGTATAAATATTCTAAGATTAACCAGTGAAGTTCTTAAGATATGTGAATTATAAAATCATAAACTGAAAATATTTTGTCAATTGAACGAAAAAATAATTACAAGAGAAGTTATCAGACCTCATACCCTCAGAATTCATTTTTTAAAATAATATAAAAACTCAATACGCAGCTGTTCACACTGAACTTGATTACTCTTTATATAGGGGCTCACTCCGACCTGCCATTTGGTGTGGGGTTTTCCCACCGTTCATTAAAGATCTTATGGTGGCTTTGAGTTGTTATCACTCCCCTTTAGGTCGTTGTCTCTTTGACACATTCTCCGTCTTTTTTCTATGAATTGATACTTAGATTTATTGTATGAACAGTTGCTACCCATACTTCGCATTTATGTATACAAACATTGCCAATTAGAAATTGTGTGTAAATTTCAATTACATCATTGTAACCCTGTAATTGACAATTGTTTTCATTTTTATCCTTATCATTTAAGGTCCTTTATTATTCATGTTCATGTTCATGTTGCGAATCTATTAACCTCAAAATTTTAAGGTTCTTTTATTGCTGACATGATGCCAATCCAGTGTGCCAATCTTTAACTTTAATGTGTGATTTTTTTTACTGATAATATATAAATCACATTTTGACATATCATCCAATTATACTTAATGATGCATTAAGATGTTCTTCCATTAATAACACTTTTTTTTAATTTTCCAACACAGAGAGTAATATTCCCTCTTCTCCTGTTTGAGGAGTGTGTGTTTCTTTACGCAAGAGCTAGCGCCACTCATTAGGCAGATTTATCTCGGCGAGCGCCTTATTAATCAGGGCTTCAAAAAATCTCGTGTCATACGATCGCTAGAAAAGTTCTTTGGTATCAGTCCGCTGTAGAAAATCCGAACTGCGATTCTTTGTTGATGAACATATCTTTTCATTGTTAACGACCTTTCAATAAAAGCGTTTTGTTTAACCATTTATGTATTCCATAGCTCTTCATGGCTTAATAAACATTTTCTTCTGCCGTTTTTTCTTCTGAACTGCCCCCACCAAGTCAGGAACATTGCATTTAAAATTAAAAGTAACTTCGGTATTTTGTTATTTATTACCACTTGGCGGATGCCGCTGCTCTTGGACTGTTAGTCCCCAAGGGTACTCAGCGACCAAGTAGTCAGTACTTCGGTGCTGACCCGAAAACCGTTTTATTTTGAAATCTGCAATATCTAAATTTTATAAAACTGTGTATAAAACTAAGGAGTATCTCCCTCATGTATAGCTATGTCCTTAGCTAAATTTTGGCTTTCCTATCCTATTGGTTATTTGTTCTCTATCAGCTTTTACACGTATTTTGGTTTATGGACTTCCAATTGCAAATGCTTTGATATGATCTGCACTGATGAGATATAAGTTGTCGAAATGCGCATATGCAGAAACTAAATTAACAGTAATTTTGGTATATTTGTATTTTGTTATTTTACAATTTTAGGGTGATTTTGCGCCTATTTTGTCTCTTTGTCTTCGGATTTCGGCTTTTGGCAATTCTGTTCGGTAATTTTGTAATTACTGTTTAGCAAACGATCAAACAACATTAGGACACGAAATAAGTCTGATTCAGGAGTAGCCATGAAAAATGCAACTGTGATCTCTTAAATTTTTAATAAAATTGTATATGCATTGTTAAAAATTACTCATTAAAGTTGTGGACGCATTCCATGTTAATCATAGGTTATGTAAGTCTTAAAACATGAAAAATCATGAAAGGGACCCAAGTATGATCCAGAGGTGTGACGTTTTCATCATCATCATTGCTAAATCCCAAATCTAATATGGTCTGTTATTACAAAATGGAAATACATGTATATATTAATGAATCTTCATTAGATATCAATACTATCAAAGTATCGTAGTGGTGATCAAAACAGGTGTTTGAAACCCATTAAACCTTGCTTTTATATATAATAATGTGTATTAATGATGAGTAAAATTGATATGCCAATCTATTTTCAGTGTTTTAATGCGATTGTCTGAGTCTCTAACTTGGTAAAAACGACAGCATAATGTTGCACGATGGTTTACTAGGAGTGTTGTCGATTTATTAATGACGAGATTGTTAACAGCATTCAATAACTTGTATTCCATTTATTATTTGTGTTGATATTGTAACATTTGAAGAAGATGCAAATTCAACAATTTCGATAGAAATCTTATCTCGGTCAATATCAAAATATGTAAAATATTGCCATTTTAGTAAAAGGTCACATTTTAATTTGATAACAGGTCACAAACATTTTACAGTTATACTTGTCTCTCACTCATAATGCCGATGTCTACTGAAATCTATGATGATTCTATACCAAACCCTTTTTGAATTTGATTTTTCTTCCGTAGTGCGATAGTGTTTAATCAACAGACAAGGCTCCTTCAGCTAGCCAGCAGTTTAGCGGCGAGCACTCATTGACCCTTCTTTCTAAATTGCGTTTTGTCTTATTCTTTCCCCCCTCAAAATTGTGGTCTTGTAGTTAGTATTCTACCTATATTAAGTTTTATTTGTATGTTTATTATACTATAGGGACACGGAATAGAGAAAGGGGAGGTTGGGTACCCATAAACCGGTTTAACCTACGGCTAGCTCTTGATAGTGCCGGTACCAAGTCCGGGTATTCTGAGTTCCTATCGTTGTCTACGTTTGTCTTTTGTCTTTTTATTGTTTTCTTGTGCAATTCCCTGGTAAATTGTGGTATGCTAATGTAATTTTCGGCCATTGTAGATATTAAATGTTATCTTCGATTCATTAATCATGTATTTTGTCATGAAAAGGGAAGATCATTGTCAATGAAATATGTTGATGCATTTTATTATTACCTTTTCTAATTCTTTTCATTGTGATCATTTAACTGGGATGAACACCTCTTTTCATTGTCTTAGTAACTTCTGGAAGCTACTGCAATTAATTGGAGGTTTTGCGCACCATAAAACCGGTTTAACACACCATTTCTTTTGAAATCGAGACCATTGCGGTTTACAATTTTTCCTGTGGTTTTTGCACCTACTTATTATATGTGCCCTTTGGATTTTAGCTTCTCCCTGACAATCTTGTTGAGTAATTTTGTTGTTATCCATATTTTCTTTACTTAAAGTTGTCCTTTTTATTTTCTAAAAAAGCCTTGTAACTTTCAATCTATTGCGGGCTTGCAGACACATACATACTAATATCAAATTGTGAAAAATGTCAAGGAATCGTCAATCAGTGATTCTTTTAGAAAAAAATCGTGTTGAATGCCCTTAAAATCTCAAAAGACTTATTAGAATATCTACCTTCAACTGAACTCAACCATTGCAACAGTGTCAAAGCATTTGTATACAACTCTTCCACACGATAAACTTAAGTCAGTACTCCGGAATTTAAGTACCAGTCCGTCGAAGAAACAGGCAAAGTGCATTGATGCGGTGGCACATTGAGGAAAAAACGCAAACTTTTGATGTTTGATTTTAATAAAACTAACCAAGAAGAACTAACAAGTCATTTTGATAGATTTAAAGCTCTGTATTATTTTGCCTTTTTGAGTTATCAGCGTCCAAAATTTAGTTACATTGTACAGTGAAAAGTACGGGAAAATTTTCCCGCCATTCTTTTTTCTCTAAATGACCAGTCAAATAACTAAATACCGAAGTCACTGTGAATTTACTTTCTGCATATGCGCATTTCGACAACTAATGTCTCATCAGTGCAGATAAAATCTAAACGTTTGGAAGACCATAAACTCAAAGATGTTTAAAAACTGATAGAGAACAAATAACCAAAGTGATCTAAATTTAAAGCCAAAATCAGCTAAGGACAGAGCTTTGCATGAGGGAGATATTATCAAAATTATCTCAAGGCCTAACACATGTTCGAATGTAAAACTATTTTGGATATGTTTTTATGACCAATTGAATACAACTAAGCCAAAACATACAGAATCTAAATTTTTGATGTGTCGCCCATTGCCCGACTCTTAGCTGGAATACTACTTAATACATGAGTCTTTCTGTACAGAAAAGGGTGAAAGAAGATATTCATATTTATTGATAGGTAAAGATGGGGCCTATTTTGTTAAACATCACACCGATTCACAAAAAAGTATACATAGAAGGATGTCATTGCAATGCTGGAATTTATGATTGATAACATATTTGTAGAATTTGGAGAACAAGTTTTCCAGCAGACAATAGGGATACCTATGGGGACTAATTGTGCGCCACTTTTAGCAGATTTGTTTCTTTATTCGTACGAAGCCAGGTTCATACAGGGCTAGTTCAGAAAAGGACAATAAGCAAGCCGAATCCTTTAATTTCAGTTTCCGTTATATAGATGATGTTCTTTCATTGAACAATCCTCAATTTAAGGATAACCTTCATCTTATATACCCAAATGAACTCGAAATTAAAGAGAACACTGATACACCATCATCAGCATCACACCTGGACCTATACCTATACATTGACAACTCTGGACGTCTGAAAACAAAACTTCATGACAAGCGTGATGATTTCGACTTTCCAATAGTGAACTTCCCGTTTTAGAACAGTAATATTTACACTTCTCCGGCATATGGTGTGTACATTTCACAACTCATTCGCTATCGCCGTGCCTCTAGTTTGTACAGCGATTTTGTCAACAGAGCGAAATTACTGTCTCAAAAACTTGTACATCAAGGGTATGTTCAGTCACTGTTGCAATTGTCACTA
>MJUU01048827.1:254582-266710 GCA_002080025.1 Modiolus philippinarum
GTCTGTTCTAGCCATGACCGTTCTACCTAAGTCTGCTCTGGCCATGACCGTTTTTCCTAAGACTGCTCTGGGCACAGCTGTTTTGGTCCTAGATTTTTTACTGGATATGAAATTGGATTGTGTCCGTTTTTCTTTTTTCTCGAGCCCAAAACGTTGAAATAAAAAAAACATAAATAACCCCCTTATTTTACGATGTTTTAAATAATTATTTGTTTCAGTAAGCGTAATCTGATAATGATTGACATTTTCCTACAATTAAATTAACGATTTTTTTTTATTTATAACAATAAATTTACGGAAAACTCTTTGCGATTCAGTTTTCGGGTAATTATCACGAAAAGGGAAATAACTCTTACATTTTTTAATTTACCTGGATATACACAGGTAAATATTTATCGGCGAATAACAGTACTAACCGGCAAAATGCAATTTTATATCCGAATAATTTATTTCATAATTCTAATTTTTATTTAATTTTGTTTTCATGATAAAACTTAACTTAATATATATGAAATACGTATATATGGGACACGTTATGAATATTTATCAGGGATGTGACAAGAGCTGGTATAAGAGCGGCCATAGCTAGAACAGGTCAGCTGAGAGCAGTCATAGCCATAACAGACTTATGATGCTGCTGATGAGGAATTAATTTCCGAAATGGCCATACAGCTCATTAAAATTATTGCAGTTGGAGTTAACATATGTGTTATGGTCTCATGTTCATTTACTCCATATCCTTTCGTAAAATTATGTAGAACGGTCATGGCCAGAACATGTTATATTAGTCCCAGCATGTAGGCAGAACGGTCATGGATAGAACAGATCAGAGCAGTCATGGCTCTGACCAGAACGGTCAGGATTCTAGCGATGACCTTGTCTGGTCAGAGCGGTCAGGATTCTAGAGCAGACTTAGAGCTGTTCTAGAGAAGACTTGATACCTGTTCTAAGTTAACTTAGAGCAACTTTTATGACTGCTTCAAGTTAACTTTATGAGAGGGTATGTCTGCATCCCACTGTATATTTGGTATTGGCGATATTTGGCCACAGATTTAATTTTTATATTAATTATTACAACACAATAACACAGGTGTATTTTTCTTTTGATATTATCACCGTGGGAAACACAAGTGTAAATTTAACTTTTGATATTATCACCGTGGGAAACACAGGTGAAAATTTAAACACAAATCAAAGGTTACCGCAGATTATGGCAACCAAACATTTCGACTGTCAGCATATGTACATTTCAACTATCCACTTATGTTTCAGCATATTTCAACTATAGCTGATTTTTCAACTGTCAACTTATTTTCAACAATCAACTTTTTCAACTGTCAACTTATTTCAACAAATTTCAACTGTCAATTTGTTTCTCAGCATATTTCAACTAGCTGATTTCCAACTATCAACTGTTATACACAGGCAATCCAACGTTCATAATATATCAATAAACTTCAGGGGTAAAACTGTACAAAATTTACAACACGGTTCACAACTGATAATAATGTGCAGCGAAATTCGCCAAATTGACTGTCAGATTTCACTGACAGTCAACCGCCATCATATGGGAGTTCGCTACTTTGCCAGATATCGCAATACCAGCAAATGTTTTCACTCTGATAATTAAATTATCGACAAGGCTGTAATTTTCGACGACTTTGTTTGAAAAGGTGAAAGGATTTCCTACACGGAGCTTCAATTTATTAACAGTATGGGAAGGTAAACATTGGGATTTGTCAGAAATTGTTCTTTAGCACCCTGTATTGCGTTTAAGAAAATTTCAGTACCAAATTGTGTGAGGTGAACACTGTCAACTGGAGATATAAATGCAGAATTTGGCTTTATTTCTGGGTATCGGATATAGCAACCGTTCCTTCTTATAACGTAAGTAGCTATGCAATTGTTAAGTCTGTAACGGCATTTCGACATAGCCAAAATATTAGATTAATATTTCCAATTAATACGAGGAAGTATTTGGGACCAAACAGGAATAGTATTGGACAACATCAATATTATCCAGTCTATTATCTGTTTAACCAAAATTCGCAAATGCCCTATATTTGAGGCCCCGATATCATTACTTGCTACACACAGGATCAACAAAGTAGGAGGGTCTTCATATCTCTTCGTAGTTGTTATTTTCTGCTTAACATTTTTGACAGACATCCCACTCAATCCTATTGCCACCAAATCGAGACACCAGCACGTTCCAGTCAAAAATGAATTCCACCTGGCCGTTTTCTAGCAGCAATGCAGGCATGCTTTATTTAAGAGGAGCCAACTATCTATACAGTATTTGTAGAACCTTATTAGAATTATGCTTATAATGGTGCATGTTGATTAAGGGAAACATTTACAAATATCAACATAGCACGCTGAATATGCTAACATGGGATTCTGTTATAGGATTTCACTGCATCTGATTGCCAACGACCCAACTCCATTATACGAGTGTCTGTTTCCCCTTCTTTGGCATACGTAGTGGCAGCCCCAATTCTTAGCGAATTGGTAGAATATTTTGAAAGGTCTATCCCAATCATTTCTAGTGACTTTGAAAGAACAGCTGAAATTTGATACCCTGACTGGTGAACTATTAAAGTGACAAAATAGTGGACCCAAACAGCTTGGCCTAACTGCAAGATAGTTAATAAAATTGTTTTGTCTGGCTGTGGTCCTAATAAAACATGAGAACCTTTACATTCTTGATCGGTTTTGGAAGAAGACAACCATAAATGAACTCTGTCTTCCACGATTTTCGTGTTTTGGAACGCAATAATGTGATTTGTATTTTTATTGCTAACTGCAACCTAACAAGCTCTCAAAAACCCGAAAAAACATACGGAGGATATAGCGCTAAAAAGTTTAGCTTCATAAATAGAATTACAGATATGGGGCAAAAACGGAATAATTCTATTTAATATATCCTTTGTTATATGCATTCTAATGTTCCTTGGTTTTGGACTTGACCGCCTTACACCTTCAAGCATTTTACGTACCACAAATTGTCCTGTACATCTTCCATATTATTTATTTTGCAATAGAAACCGATACCAGACAAATAACAGTTGATTGATGAATAAGAAAGATCCCTTTTGAAAAAGTAAGAAATAAAACACATGATATCATATCTGGGACAACCCATATCCACGGCGAAATTGTTGAAATGTTAAGAAGCCACGGTTGTAAGTTGTGCAAGTACTCTCCGAGATAGATCTGGACAAAAGAGTTGATATCACAGGCTCAAGATCAAGGCTTGAAATTCTGCTGGAATGTCTACTGGATTTACATCTGCTGATGGGGATAATATTCTGAACCGATCCAACTGGAATCGAGAACACGCATCTTCAATTTCATTTTTTGTTCCTTGAATATGTAATCCTTTAAACTGAACATTACAATGCATTGTCAAAATAACAAGTTCGCGCATAAGTTCCATTATTTGTTTATCTTTTGATGTACGCTTATTAACTATAGCCACCAATGCCTGAAATGTAACTTTTTGATTTGAAAATTCCCTTGACCAAATAAACAATGCTAACACGATAGGAATTAATTCCAAAAATGACAAATTTCTCATGATTGAAGTACCTGACCACATTCTTGGCCAACGAAATTGTGTCCAGTGACCCCTCAAATAAGCCCCACAGCCCAATTCCGGATTTCCAGAGCTGTCAGTGAAAAGTTCCAAAGATTCATTTGTGTGCCAACAGTCATCAGGAATAAAATACTCGCCATTGAAATACTTCAAAAATTTTAACCAAGCAGAAATATCCTCTTTCACTTCCCTTGTAACCCTTACAAAATGAAATGGCTTTTTATTTTAACTGATCCAATCAAATCATAAAACCTTCTAATAAAAGCATGAGCAGATGGGATAGCCCGTGAACAAAACGCCATTAACCCTGTCAAGGATTCCAATTCCTTTAATGTAACTTTGTTTTTTGAAGCCAACATAAGAAGACCAGCTTTTAACCTTTGTAATTTTTCACCAGGTATCCTTACTTTCATCGAAATAGTGTCTATTGTGAAACCTAAAAAATCAATCACAGTAGCCGGTCCTACTGTTTGTTCTCTGCTAAAGGGACACCAAACTCCCTACTTACACTGAAAAATGTATTCATTAATACCTGACAATTATTGTTACCAGGCGGACCACTGAATATAAAATCATCTAAGTAATGGTCAATTACATCAAGACCCGATTGTTCCTGAATAAGCCATTGAATAAATGTCGAGGACTTCTCAAAAAGAGAGCATGAAATGGAGCATCCGATGGGGAGACATTTGTCTATGTAATATTTACTATCAAAGTAAATTCCTAAAAGGTCGAAATCTGCCGGGTTTATTGGCAACAATCTAAATGCCGAGCTTATATCGATCTTTCCAAGTAGAGCACCTGGACCAAGTTTATAAACCATGATAAGAATCTTGTCAAGAGAAGAATAAGACACTTTACAGAGGTCTTGGTCTATAAAATCATTTATACTAGATTCTGGGTCGTGTGACAGGTGTGTTATTAAACGCCAAGATCCGTCACTCTTTAGAAATAAACCTATTGGAGAAATCCTTAATGTTGAAATGGGTTTTTCTGAAAAAGGACCTAAAATACGACCCAAGTTAATTTCTTTTTGTATTTTCGCAAGTGTTTGCTCCCTATGTTGATTTGCTGATACTACATTTTTGGACCAAATTGGAATTCTCGGACCAGTATATTGAAGTCTAAATCCTTGCAAAAAATCCATTAAAAAGTTCATCTGCAACATTTTGGTTTGGATATTTACCAAGATACACTTTCATTCTATCTAAGCATATTGGAGTTTTGCCTAAATCCCACAGTTGCAACTGGGGGTCTTCGTCTCCAATTTTGTTGGGAATTTCTGGGCTGAAATGTATTTCCTGGGTAGTTTTGGGTTCCTGTAAATTGAAACCGCTGCCTATAATTGTTATTTTGTTGTGGTCCTGGTTGCATTATAGGCATTGTGGACGATGCTTGTTTTATTGAACAATGAGCAAGAGGATGACTCCCATTACAACGAATACATGCATGCATGTAAGGGCAAGCTTGCTTGCTACAAACCCTTCAAAATTGTATGAATAACATTTAAATGATGACTGAGTATTAATGTGAGAATTGAATTTATTTGTACTACTGTTATGTGCACTATTCATATACAAAATCCATAATTCATAGTCAACAGTTACCCATGAACTGGCTGGATTAAGAGCCTTTCTCACCCTAAATTTTTATCATACAGTTTCAGCCTGTACTTGAACGACTGGCACCAATTCGAACCATTTGCATATACTTTAGGATATGCATGTATACAATGAAAGCTGTGGTCCATTGTTCAATAGTGACTATGTTCATTTGATGTTTTTTAGGTTGTAAAACGATTTTTGTTCATTACAATCTGACTTTGTTACTAATAAAGAAGAAAGGTCTACATATTCCCCGTTTTGTATTTTTTCTTGTATATTTAATGGAACATGCAATGATATGTCATCATTTACACTTGGTTCGTGCATGGGACTTGTACTATTACCTGGAGTAGTGGCAATATTTGTTGAAGTAGGAACATAATATCCTTGCGGCTGCACATCCGGAGGAGTTGTGACACTAGGGGCATATCCTTGTGGCTGTACATGCGGAAAAGTTGTGATACTAGGGTTATAATATCTTTGTTGCTGTACATTTGTGATACTCGGGACATAATATCCTTGTGGTTGTAAGTCTGTTTGACTTGTGGTCCTTGGTGGAGCTGCCATGGGCCCAAAGTTGAACATCTGTGTTCCTGAAGTCACAGTGGCAGCATTTGTACTTAAACCAGTGCCCATTGCAACTGCTGCCCTGTTTTGATTGCGCGGTCTTGTATCCCTAACAGCTGTAGCCGAATTTGGTGTCATATGGTGAGTTGCCATCACTGCGGTCGCCTTACGTTTTCTCAGCGACCTCCTCAACATGATCTGAAACAATACTTAGCCAAATTCACCAGATTATTTGCAGTGAAAATTCTTTGTTCGTCTTCAATTCAAAGTTTTTGCAGGAAAGAACGTAGCAGACGACGGAATTGTGGGTAAGACCTTCACAAGCTAATAATAAATAACTAAATACCGAAGTTACTGTGAATTTACTTTCTGCATATGCGCATTTCGACAACTTATGTCTCATCAGTGCAAATAAAATCTAAACGTTTGGAAGACCATAAATTCAAAGATGTTTAAAAACTGATAGAGAACAAATAACCAAAGTGATCTAAATTTAAAGCCAAAATCAGCTAAGGACAGAGCTTTGCATGAGGGAAATACTCCTTAGCTTTCAATAAAATTTACAAAATTTTAGATATTGGAAGGTTTCAAAAAGAATCGGCTTTCGGGTCAGCACCGAAGTACTGACTACTGGGCTGGTGAATACCCTCGGGGGGCTTATTTCTTTTTACATTTGAGGGACATTATACAACTCCAAACCTGTAATTCTATCAAACATTTGTCTTATTCTCAACTCCAAAAGTCAATACTATACAAAATGTAGCTTTCGTATGAAAATAGTTGTAGCCGAGTTTTACCCCGTATATTGATTGCAAAATTTAAAAACAAATTGAATGTTTTGATATTATTGTACTGTCGTTTTGTAGTTTTGGTTATAACTTGAACTTCGGAACTCTGACGATGATTTATTTTACTCGACAATTTAACAGGAAGCAAGTAGGCCCATTGATTCTTTAATCATTCAAATTATTGCATTGTATAATGTAAGTATTGTCTCGTCATAAGGTTTTGCTGTCAAGGCGATGATGCATGGCCTTCTATAATATTCTGTATCGGATCTGTTTTCTCATAGAATTATCACCCAGGGGACAATTGTATTATTCCCTTTTTCATTTATTTCTAAAAACATATTTGAGATTGCATATCGAATAAACTGTATTTATCAATGATTTATATAATTCGCATAAACTGCGGATCGAAAATACAAGCCCTGTAGAGGATGGTAAAGGTATATTTTCGTACAACATACACGGCCATTTTTATTTTTCATACATCGTACAGGACTTATTTAATTTCTCGGTCATTCGTACAAAAAATGACAACTTGTTCGATATGCACGAGTATGTAGTTATGTTTCTGACTTCAACGACCGAAATCTTTGTCTCACTTAAAAACTTCTGCATCAAGGGTTTAGATATCAAAAATTGATAAAAACATTCTCTAAATTTTATTAAAGATACATTGACTTATTAAGAAAATTTGGTTCTACATGCAGGGCTCTTATACATCAGGGCATTTCACATCCAAACGTCTATGGAAATATCACTTCAAAGCGCATAAATTCAAAAACTGTCCTTCCAAACTTAGTAATCCGTTGAACAAACTTATTCATAAAGGATATAAATACAGCATTGTTGTTAAATCTTTACTTCTGGTTTTTGTTGGCAAAAATATTAATCATCTCCTAAATGCTTTATACCATAACTAAATTTAAACAATTTCCATATTGGCAATATTTGGCATTGCCCAATTACATGTTCTTCTTTCATAATTGATGATGTTGTTCTACCGAATCTATTTAGAAGTATTTCAATTGAAATTTCATATGTAAGAAGGCATGATATAATAGTCAACGGAAATTATGTCCTTAGCTAGCTGTCAGTAACTGCGAGCATTTGTCCGGACAGTACCTGTATGTATTGTCTTCATGTTTTATGTACTTCATTGTAAGGATACTCGTCTTGATAAGTTGGATTTTTTTCTATTTTGATATTTACTGTGAGTCTTTTTGTGTATTTATTTCTGGCCGTTCGCCACACATAGGGGGAGGGTTTGGATCCAAGAAAACGAGTTTAACCCCACCGCAATTTTTGCGCCTGTCCCAAGTCAGGAATATGTTGGTCAATGGCTTGTCCTTGTCTTCTTATAAAATTTTAGTTTCTTGATATTTGGGTTATTGGGTGTGGTTTGTTTCCATTGATTTATTCACTTTTTTACCTTTTCGGGGCCATTTAGGGCTTACTATATGGTGTGAGGTTCCTCACTGTGTTGAAGACCATATGGTGACCCCTAGATGTTTTGTTTTTGGTCGTTTTAACCTGGATATGGGATGTTGTCTCCTTGACATTTACCCCATTTCTTTTCTCTTTAATATTGTACAATGTTCACGCAAATTTCGAATTTTGAGCTATTTTCCTACATCCCTTTTTAATTTTTCGCACATACATGGAGCCGCCCCCTTTTTTTCTCATTTAGGACCACCCTATAGATTGGTACTGTCTTTTGGAAAAAGAGGAAAAATATAAATTGCCAATTTTGTACGTTTGCAACTTGGAAAATTTGTTCACACAACCATCTCGAACTGAATACCTCAGGTAACATCATTTACTTTTATAGAAAGTGATGCATTCGCAAACTTTAAAATAAAAGTTATTTATTGAACCAATGAATTCCACATAATTTAGATTAGATTTGAATGAAATCCAAAAGCCTTACAGTATTCCAGTCAACGACACAGCACATGTTTTTGAAAGTATAGTGCATGAATATCATTAATCTCTTCGTTTAATAACGCATTACAAATAATTCTGAAAGTTTCATTGTGCCAGTGCACGTCTCATGTCATAAGACGATGCAAATAAAGTACTACTCGATTATATCAAAACAAGGAATATCAATTATGTTTTTGTTCTTGTTCACCGTGGACGGAAAACTTTGGTCACCTCACAGAAATGTGCCAGCTGCCTTATACTAAGGCAAATAAAATCAATATCAGGTTGTTTCTCTCTAACCGATAAAGCCCTTCTGTAACAGTGCTTTTTCAGGTACAATCATATAGTAGCCAAATCACAAGACAGTCTGAAAATATTTTTAAAGTTATTATGAGTTGCAATCTGAAAAGTATGTTATTTATAAATCTATCTTTACACCCGAATGTGCGTAACAATCGAGGAAAATTATACACTGCCGAGTCTGCAATTTTATAAAAACGTTTCTCTTATTTCAATATCTATTACGTCATTGCTACAATTTCGCTCTGGATTGGTTAAACAGTATTTTGGTCGCAAGAATTGATTGAAAGTTTTGATATTATTCTCCGGTATCTCTTATTGTTCTGGGTTTAAGTTATTCTTCAGATTTACTTTACTCGACAATTTTACAAGAATCAAGAAGGCATCATTCAAATTGTTCCATTGTGTAATGTCGGTATTCTCTCGTCATTAGCTTTGCTGTCAAAGTAATAATGTATGATCCTCTAATATTTTGTGTGGTATCTGTTTGTTTATACAATGATCGCCTAGAGAACAGTCGTATTACGTTCTGTGTCTACTTGTGGGTTGTGTAGTAAATCATTGTATTTAGAAATAGTATTTGAGATTGCATAACGAATAGACTTTAGAAGGATTACACAACTCCGAGTATTTAGGTGGTAATTGGTTTAGAACTCATAAGGTAGGTATTGCAGTAAACTATCAGGTTAGATAACTCCTCATCCAAACATTTATGGCTTGATCTCCTTAAATGGTATTTGTCGTTACATGACATAATATTAATTGGGTAAATATAAGTTAAAAGAAGTTATCTATTTTACTAATTAATTTTTCTTAATTGATATTTTTGTTTTAAAAATGGGGTATTTTTTAACAAAAAAACACGTGTTCTGTAAGTTTAGATGGGAACAAAATAAAACCCATCTATTACATGAAATATATATAGAAGGCATATTTAAACAAACAATGAATGGGCTATGGGCAAATGCACATGAGACAAAGTCTGTAGAAGTACACGGTAAAACCAAGCAATGGAACAATGCTTTTATTTGTGCCTTTCACCAAGAGGCATCCAGCAATGAGCTTTGCTCCTACCTCATAGTAAATTCAAAACGACCCATTACCAGAGAATGGAATGGAATTTATTGCTGTATGTCAAACAACTCGACACGCAAGATGCTATACCCATAGACACAGGATCGCAATAAGCATAAATTTAACGTTCTTTCTTTGACCACTTGTTTTTTATTGTGCTGCCATCAAAGAAAATTATTGTATCTTCATGACGGTAATTGTTGATAAGACGGTAATTGTTGATAACAAATGGATATCGTGTAATTGAAGAAAACAGTTTTGAAAGAAAAAAGAGAAAATGCATTCATTTGAAACCATGCGGCATCTCAGAAGTTGTTCACACAACAACATATAAATTAAACAAAATACAACAGAAAAAAAACAGGAAAACGAATAATCATTACATGATAGATTGTCATTCCCGGAATTTTTAGCCAATTTGGCGGACAGAACTTCGCTGCTGGCACGACAACCGATTTTATTTGCAAATTTTAGAAATGACTTAAGCCGATTTTGACTTTCCATTTATACCCTATTGGTTATTTGCTCTTTATCAGCTTATACATATATTTCGGTTACCATTTCAACTGGATCAAAACTGGACAGGCTTAAGTTGTTGAAATGCCCGATCTGAGAAATAAATACGGTAATTTGGGGATTTAGATATCAGGCCATGGGCTGAAATCACTTTCCATGCACCCCCCCCCCACTTATGATCCAGACCGATATTTTTCATTCCTTTTATATCCCCTCTTTAAAATAAAACATGTTAACACGAATATAACCTGCACGCATAGAAGTAAAGGGCCACTTTTATAGTACACCACACAAAATTCTTGTATTTTAGTTTTATTCTTAATTCTATCTTTTCAGCTCCCTAATTTTTATGTAGATAGGTTAGATGTACTGAAATTTGGTATCAAATTAAAAGCTTATTAAATATACTTTACAATGAACACAAGTTTGGGCACATTATGCTATTTTTGTGATCTGGGGATGCAAAAAATATACCCCCTGCCAAAAATAGCGAAAATGACGATTTTTAAGCTTTCAATTCCTTTCAGATAAATAAATCTCATCGTTTGATCTAGTTTTTATGCCTAATTTATCAGTTGTGATACAATGTTGAAAAATAAGACCATTAAATTCCTTAAAATTTTCGGAATAAAATTTTTGAAAAATCGAAATTTTCGGAATTTTAGGTATTCTCACAATTTCGTCTTTCTTACTTCTTGATCGTATAAATTTGAATATATATCTAATATTTGTCAATGCAGTAATAATTTATGATATGTAAGCAACAAATTACATGAAAAAATTTTAGAGTTAGCCTTATTGTGGGATCAGAAATGCCAAAATTAGCACCCCTCCCCCTTAAGATTAAGAGAAAATTTCAAATATTCAGGCTATAAATGATAAAAAGATAATGTCTAATGCAAATTATTGTGTGTATTTCACTAAAGCTGATATGCAGAAGCCCATTTAAGTAGATTGAAACTTTTTAAGGGGTCTTTTTTTTGCCTTTCTGCTCGAAATTTTATGAAAAATGGGAATTTCCGTTTTTCAGAATTATTGCTAATTTGACTTAGCGATGTAAAAACTTCACGAATTTGGTATCTAACGTAAAAAAATTTTGATAGAATAGTGTTTCACTATATCTAATCTATTAGAAAGTATGCTTTTGAACGTTTTAGATTAACTAAACACTAAAAAATTGCAAACATATTAACGCCCCCCCNCCCCCCCCCCAACCCCCCCCCTCCAAAAAAAAAAAAATTCAACACAATTTATTTCATTTTATTCAGCTTGAAAAGCCTGAACATTGTATATAAAGGTCCAATAATATAACATTTCAAACACAAAAATGCACAGAGACTCCAATATATAACAAATAAGATCATGCGCGTGGTTTATGGGCAGTTATACAACAATTAAACTTTGAATTTTGTAACATTCCGAAATCCTGAAATTTCCCATTTTTCACGAAAATCGCACAAAATATTCAATTTTACCCATGCTTTCTGCGTTAAAATTGCATATTACGATATATCAAATGCATTTTTGAAGAATGCAAAAATATTAGTATGTTTTGTTCATATACATGTATTTGTACAGACAGACGTATTTTTTGCATTGTTTAAGCATCATTTTCTTGGGGTAGGGGTAACATTTTCGGTATTTAGAGTTATATTGAACATCCCTGGTTTTTCTACACATTGTTTTAAGATAACTTATATATCTCCAAGAACAATGAATTGGCATACCTGCAGATAAATCCTCCAGATTTGCCACATA